>JACEVL010000194.1:735000-787500 GCA_020284085.1 Aporrectodea caliginosa
TTGATATTGCCAAAAGTTCAGAAGTGCATATACAGGACCTTAAAACAAATCAATGATGACGCTAAACAATAGTTTACTGTGAAGGACTTGCTGAATAAGGACGTCCGTTACAGTGGCGGCGCCAGGGGGATAGGGGGGCTTAGCCCCCTAACTGCGGCTCAGCCCCCCTAAAAGTGGGAAATCGCTGCAAGTCAAAGGGAGGAGGGACAAAATGGAAGGGCTTTGAGCTTTAGCCCCCCCCCCAAGCTGAAAGCTTGGCGCCTCCACTGGTCCTTTCATTGTAGGCTTTGTAGCCGCCTCCGTGGAGTCTCGAACCCGTACTCTTCGCGTTACACGCCGAGCACTCTATCCATTCGGCAAACGTGCACCATTAACAGCATCGAAGTATTAGTACCCATGCAGATTAAAATACTTGTTCGCCTTCTTCAACATTTTAATATTTTTCTACGGGCGGGACATGATATTCGTAAGCTCCCAATTTCCAAAGCAGAGCTCTGTGTGAGGATATACGGTAGGGCCTATATATAAGCGCCCCGTGCGCCAGCTTATTCACGAGCGCTGCGTCTAGACCGAGGGGTTGAAAGTGAAATGTAGAACAAATTAATGCAATCAAGTTGCATGGGTATAGAGAAGGAAGCATGTATAGGATTTGCTAAGGCAGATTTCGTTTAGGATGACAGAGATTGGTAGGTGGGGTAGTGGATGGGTCTAGGTAGGAATTCTTGCATAGGTCAGTCTTACTTTAGGGTTGAAAGAAATTGGTTGAGGTAAGTAAGTAGAACCAATTAACGTAAGAAAATTCTGTGCTATTGGAAGGTTGACTTCCACTCTAAGACTTGGTAATGGTAGGGCGATCTCTAGGATGGTGTAGGCCTACATCTGAGTGCAAGCATTCATTCATGGTTTGAGACAAAGTCTTCATAATGATATGATACTTTAAGCGTGGACTGAAGGCAATTAGCCTATAACACAGTAACAGACTTACTTTAACTGTCGCACAAATATAACATAGTTATCTTTTAGGGGTAAGATAGGATGTGTAAAGAAATCGGAGACAGTTATTTAACTCTTAAAGTGTAGGTCCCGATGTTTGCAAAAATTAAAAATAGTAGGCTAATTTTCGGAACGCTGTCTGAACTGCTTGGAACGTAATAGGCCCTAATATTAGTATAGTAGGCTACGCCCTAGGCCTAACTGTCGGTGACAAAACAGTTCCAGATTATTTTGATTGGAAGCAGGGACACAAATGACCTACATTATAGTCCGGTTTATAGTACATTGGTTATATATATATATATATATATATATATATATATATATATATATATATATATATATATATACACGGACCGATATCTGTGCATGAGGATGCTGGTTTGCATACCGATTCATGTCAAGTTTCAAAGATTTAAATTTCTGACTAGCAAGTACGGGCCGTAGGCTACACGGGGACCGTATACATTTAAACGGGCAGCAGTGGTGAAGGCTCTCACTGATTCTCATCCGATCACCGAAAAATTAGTAGGTTTGTGGCCATACAGTCGCTGCAGAAAACGCGCAGACTACAATTGCATTTACGGCCTACTACATGCATAGGCCTACATAATTATTCGTGACATTTCGTGTTTATTATTAATTCAAACTGACACACCGCAGCACGATTACAAGTCATAGGGCCTAGTATGAACGGATATTCAGCCTACAAATTATTACAGGAGTCGAATTTAACTGTACAGCAGCATGCAAGGCGCCCATCTGTCCTACTGATCACTTTACCAACGCCACCTAGCGAATGTGGAAGGCGCTCATCTGTCCTACTGATCACTTTACCAACGCCACCTAGCGAATGTGGAAGGCGCTCATCTGTCCTACTGATCACTTTACCAACGCCACCTAGCGAATGTGGAAGGCGCTCATCTGTCCTACTGATCACTTTACCAACGCCACCTAGCGAATGTGGAAGGCGCTCATCTGTCCTACTGATCACTTTACCAACGCCACCTAGCGAATGTGGAAGGCGCTCATCTGTCCTACTGATCACTTTACCAACGCCACCTAGCGAATGTCGAAGGCGCTCATCTGTCCTACTGATCACTTTACCAACGCCACCTAGCGAATGTGGAAGGCGCTCATCTGTCCTACTGATCACTTTACCAACGCCACCTAGCGAATGTGGAAGGCGCTCATCTGTCCTACTGATCACTTTACCAACGCCACCTAGCGAATGTGGAAGGCGCTCATCTGTCCTACTGATCACTTTACCAACGCCACCTAGCGAATGTGGAAGGCGCTCATCTGTCCTACTGATCACTTTACCAACGCCACCTAGCGAATGTGGAAGGCGCTCATCTGTCCTACTGATCACTTTACCAACGCCACCTAGCGAATGTGGAAGGCGCTCATCTGTCCTACTGATCACTTTACCAACGCCACCTAGCGAATGTGGAAGGCGCTCATACTGATCACTTTACCAACGCCACCTAGCGAGATGTCGAAGGCGCTCATCTGTCCTACTGAACAGTTTACCAACGCCACCTAGCGAATGTGGAAGGCGCCTATCTGTCCTACTGAACAGTTTACCAACGCCACCTAGCGAATGTGGAAGGCGCCTATCTGTCCTACTGAACAGTTTACCAACGCCACCTAGCGAATGTGGAAGGCGCCTATCTGTCCTACTGAACACTTTACCAACGCCACCTAGCGAATGTGGAAGGCGCCTATCTGTCCTACTGAACAGTTTACCAACGCCACCTAGCGAATGTGGCAGGCGCCTATCTGTCCTTCTGAACAGTTTACCAACTAGCGAATGTGGAAGGCGACTGAGTCGACCTTTGGGAGGGTAGCTGGAATCGATCCAGCGGCAATGCTGATCTTGTGCTCTTCGTGCAGAAGTTTACCTTTAACCTAAACCGCCTCTGCATAATTTTAAGGTACCGGGTAGGCCTATAGCTAGGCTAGTAGGTCCATGTAGGGCATTGTAGGCCTACTTGTTGTAGGCCTACTGAAAAGTCTTAGGCCTAATAATTTTTTTCAATACTCAAATCTTTGGCAGTCAGTCGATACCATTAGGCCTAATTAAAAATGATAATTTGCATTTTTTAAATATTAAGTTAATTAATTAGCCTAAATGGACATTTAGAAATGCACATTCCTGAACTCGGACGAATTTGGCCTCTGCACCTGTCTAGGCCTATCGATTTTGTTTTGACTAATCAGAGCCTATGAAAAAGCTGGTTTCCGCGATTTCCTACGTTTTGGCCAATATAGAAATCATGATTGAGGTTACGATTACGATTCTAAGTTGAACTTTATTGATGGCAACTTTAATGGGTCTAATTAAAGGACCTATCATGCTAAGGACGAATGAGATTCTAAGGACGAAGTAGGCTATAGCGTATGAAATACGATATTGAAAAACTTGGAAAGTAATTACAACTATAAGTGAATAGCTAGCCTACTTTTTCGTCAATGTCTATTAAATTACATTAGATATTTCAGATTTCAGACCTACGAAATGAAATTAGATATTTAACAATATTCTTAACTTGTTTAATGTATTAAAAAGCTTCAAAACAATAATTTTGAGGCTACATCTCGGCGGATTATTCTAAGATTATTTTCAATAGCAACCGTTTCATGTTATTAAAAGCCTTGTTTGGTTTCCTGTTTGAGTTGCTTTTGATTTTAACAGCTGCTTTTCTCTTCGATTATCGACCAGATTTTCAAAGAATATTTTAATATAACAAGTCGCATTCTTTAGACCATCAAGTAAATACTACTGCTCTAGGTTATTCGAGATTTTCCCTGTATGTTTCATGTTGTTTGTTTATTTATTCGATGTGCTCTGGAAGTTGATTGCACCGAGGATAACGCTGATAATGTTCGATTTGGACGACATTTTCAATAATTATTATAATATAACAATTCGTTTCCTGAGAAAAACAATCTGACAAAAACGCAGAAATGCTAACATGTTTCAGTTGTTTTAATGAATACTTAAAGTTTTAGAATAAACTAGTAAATATTTTTATATAATTATACTGTAATAAATTGAGAGTTGTCCATCACCGTATAAACAAAATGGCTGTCCAGTTTCGGATAGAGTAAAGCGCTTTGACTTTCCACTGTAGAAATCTCTCAAGTAACTGAGCAATGAGTAACGAACACAATATTTACGAAGGAACATACATTTGCGAAATAACGTTTGGTGAAAACTGTACCTGAACTTCACTTCCTTATGGTCCTTTGTAAAGACGGAAATTTCCCCTTTTCAGTACTGGATTGATGAAAACATTCAAGTGTTCATGAAACTTGATCGAAAAATTTTCACCAAGTAGGTACTTGGATGGATGAAATTCACCAATTCAATTAAGCTGGATTGATTAAATAATTTTTACCCTAATTAGGTTAATCCATGAGAATATTCTTTCTTGCGTAAAATTTCCATTGATGAAAAATATTTCATGCACCGTGAAATAAATTTGGATTGATAAAAGTAATTCTTTCCAATTTAAGAAGTTGTTTGAAAAGTCTTCAGAAATGGAAGCTGGATTGATGATAGTTAACATGCGCAACCCTGACCCTAACCAACCCTCACGGCATTGAAGACAATAGAATAATTTAGCAACGTAACCTATTATGGACTATAAAACTTGAAGTCCGTGATGGTCTCTTGTAGGGTTGGAAGGGTTAGGTTTTCAGTCGCCCCATGCATCTCAAACGTTGATAAACTTGACAAAATCACCAACATTAACGGCGTTATATTTGGTGGTAATATGGCTAATCCTGACCCTTAAAATCCTCAATGCTAAACGTTAACACCTCAACGTAACCTATTATTGGACTTATAAAACTTGAGTACAACCGTGAGGGTCGAAGAGGCCCCTCGAAAAAAGAAAAGTTTTAAGGGCGAGCAGAAACATTAGTGCCCCAGATAACATCACAGCACGAGTTAAAGCAGGGGGTCATTCCACAGCAAAGGTCCAACAGAGGTATACGATTGTGCTGTGAGGGTCGAGACCGAGGAACTGGAGGGTTATGGTGGTCATTATATTAACGTGAGGCCGTCTCATAAGATCATGTGCAGAGGTTAGGGCTTGTGTACACGTCAAGAGAATTTTAAACGTGAGGAGCAGTTAAGCCAATCAGGGTTAGTCATGAAAGTCAAAATATTAACAGGGAGGAAACGAGGTAGGCGGGCAATCAAACAAGCAGCAGCATGAAGTACTGATTGGACGTGGGCAAGGCAGAGTTTAAATATTCATACCATTGCAAATATTAAATACAGTGAATTAATTTTTCATGGGCAAGTCAGTACCATTGAAAAAATTAATCGGCGAGGAATTAACCGACAAGTACCCACCAACATTTCCAAAAGGCATTAGAATTTGGTGGTAATATGGCTACAGTTGTTGTTGTTAAAATCTTAGGCAAATGCTAAAGGTTTTGAACGAGTTATGTCACTTTTTTGGGGGTCTACTTTTCATCGGGACACTGTGTAGTAATAACTGTTACTGTGGTACGCCTGCACCATCAAGTGCACACTACATGAATATCAAACTGGTATCCGCTTATACGATTCAAGTTTTGAATTAGAACTGTTACCCCGATTCTATTTGAGGTTCGATTCGACTGAAAACAGCGTTGCCACGGATCCTGGAAAACTTGGAATGTCATGTAATTAAAAAATTTAAAATGTAAGGCCTGGAAAACTTGGTTAAAAGGTGTTTTAAGTAAAAGTCCTGCAAAGTCATGGAATTTGAAAATAGATAGGTGATGGAAAGTCATGGAAAATCATTAGTACATACAGTTCTAATCATATTTTGAAACCTCAATAAATATTAGGTCGATAAAACAATTAGAAAGTATGCACTTTTTTATCTAAAAAAATCTTAAAATGGGTAAAGGTCATGGAAGTTTTGGATTTTTGTTTTATTAACCGTATGGCAACCATGTGAAAATTTTTGATTCGCAAGTCCCTAATATATACCTGTTTTGTTCTTGTAGTCGATGGCATCACATAATACGAACGTGACAGAAGAGCTGAATGCTTTAACAGGATGCAGCATCTGCTTTGAGGACTGCAATGATCCGAGAGCCTTACCCTGCATGCACACTTTCTGCCTGATCTGCTTGAAACATCTCGCAAGACAGAAGTGTCCGGGAGACCGGCTTCACTGCCCGCTTTGTCGCAAAAAATTTAGTATTCCGAGAGATGGAATCGGTGGTTTGCCCAAGAATCCCATTGTGTCCAGAATTATTGAGATAAGTAACATCTCAAGAACAGACTACGATAAGGAAGGCGCAGAAAGGGAGAAGTTGAAGAAGAACGCTGAGAAGGTATCGCTTATGATAGCGGATGGAGTAAGGGACGCTAAACTTAGACGAAAGGCAACAGTTAACTTTATAACAAGGAATAAACAGGAGAAAGAAACCATTGTGAAGAAAATCGAAGCTCTGAACTTGTTGTTGGCGGATATGGATTCTCGAAGGTTTAGGAATTTAGATGTGCTGGGCGAAGAAAACGAGAAGATGGATCAGCATTTGACTACACTTGAGAGCTACAAGGAGTACTGTCTTAGCCTAGCAGAAAAGGGCCCTGCTTCTGCAATCTCTCTGGAAGTTCGTGAGCTAGATAAAAGACTGGAAGAGCTTGGAGAAATTCATGAGTCCAGGATTCAACGTGAGTTCGATGTGCGACAGAAGTTGCTTGAAAATAAAGAAATAGACAGCAGCAGTTGGCCTAACGCTGTGGGAAGTGTCAAAGGTAAGTTTTTTTAAAAGCTCTTGTTCACTTTCAAGTAATTATGACACTCCATATACAGATGTGCAATTTTTAAGTAACTTCGTACAGTTACCTTGTTACCTTGTGCTGTGTTCTTTGAACTTTTTAAGTCCATTTCCTTCGTATAGTTAGCAACATTAAATATTTTAAAACTGCTGCTAATGATAACTAGGGAGTCAAAGCCATTGGTGATGATATCAATGACTTTCCACTTGTATTAATCCTACTGTGAAAATTATTGAAATAAATTTCTAATATATTTGAATTTTTTAGATGTTCCTGTCGTCGAATCTGAGCGTGTTGGGACAGAAAATGACGATAGTTTGAATCAATCCCCAGCGACATACACAGGGAGATCGAGCAGGAGAAGCGGTGAGCCAGAAATTATTGTTCAAGTTAACAGTTTAGATGGTTAAGCCCACAATACCAAAGAGTTATTGGGAAGACCAAACGAAGAAACTCACGTGGTGCAAAATATCAACTGTGGACGAGACCTCTTTTATTAAGTCCTATGTGTGTTATTTCTCCAATTATTTAACATTATTTGTTTACAAATAAACTACATTATTAATGTGCTTTTAAACTGACAACTTTTTATTTCCAGAAGCACAATGCATGGTTACAATTAACAACAAGTATAACTTGGCTATTACAGTATTAATGCATTGGCTAGGAAACAGGGGACACAAGCCCCGCTTAATTAGGGTCACCCTTTTTAACAATAATCAATTATGGCTGGTTAGTCAGTTGAAAAGAAAGAAAGGTTCATCAAATTAAATTGGTTATTATTAATATTTATTAGTAACCTCTATCGCACCAGTATCTAATGCAGAAGGCATCAACTGATAATGCACCAAAACCAAGACTTAATCAGGTTAATATCCAGAAGATCAGTCTGTTGGCAGGAAGGCAGCCTATGGTGGATAAACAATGAGAACAAAATTAGACAAATGAAACAGTTTAATCACAGGTGCGTTGGAACCGACAAAGGTGTATTTCAGTTGTTTCTGTTGGCATTATTGCTTATGCAGTGTTGAAGAAGATTCAAGAATCAAATTTTTATATAGCGCCCCTTCAAGATACCTACTTGGATGCGCTCCTGGCCCAACTGCAGCTAAAGAGAAGAGTTTTTAATGAGAAATAGAACACCGAGGAGGAATGCTAATATGTTGATGGGATGATGAATATTTGATTGGAGGAAACATTTCGAGGAAATTATGTCATTAATTTTTTTTAGGGCTCTGGAAGTTTATGATTAATTAATTGATTAATCGCTAATTAATTTTAATGATTACATTTACTTGTTATATTGTCAACAAAACAGTTTGCTCACTAGAACCTAGCTGGATTGTTTACATAATTGGTTGAAGGAAGACATTTGAACTGAAAAACGTAAACAAGACTACTATATGAACCAATAACTAGGCTACTAGTAACTGCTAACTAGCAGTGAATATTAATGATACTATTGAAAGGTGAATGATGTTAATTTGTCATTGTTTATTGGAGAATACATTTAATCACAAGTTAACTATTAGTTAATTGTTAATTCCTAAATAATTAACTATTAAAAATTTTTGTTAACAGTTCTAATATTTTTCTTTCTTTTCTTTCACAGACTCTCATGACTTCCGTTCTGATCGAAATCATTCGAGGCGCAGACGTCATTCGACCGAATGGTCTGACAGAGAAACCGAGGGACCTGACAGGAAGAGAGCGACCTTAATGGGTAGGCTAGCAATTAAAACACATCTAGAGGTTCAACTTTGAACCCTGCATTTCTTAATTAAGTGAGTGAAAGCAAAAATCGAGATAATCCTTTAAATTAAAAATGCCTAGTCAGAATTATTGATGAAGGTTTATCCAGATCGAAGTTAGAAATTGGAGCAGGTTGATATTTACAGATGGCTACGTGATATTGAGAAATCCACAAAATGCACTACATAAATGTTCGGATACTCGCATAAACATAAATGTTGGCATGTGTTTGGAGTCTTAACCTTTGCATTAGTGCAAATATGAACTAGTACAATTGATTTCTGTTTGCGATCAAAAATTTTAATTATAGCCTTTCTATGCACACGTTGGCTTGTTCAGCAGGGTACTTGATCTGTAACTCAACAACTGTGAGTTCCAGCGTGCTGAGTGTAACGACCCTAAGGAAATTGTTTGCGTACTCATGGCTCTTTCGCCAAACAGCAGAATTTAGTCCCAGAACACAGAGGCAAAGAGCAGATCCAAAGAATCTTGGGTTTCATTCATTGCATGGTCAGATTAGCCCAAGATAACAATGCTTCCATTATGTTCCAATATGTGACTGTACCTACAGCCGTACAGAAGTGTATAAAAGTTCCAGTTGACCAGATCCAATCCATCCTTAAGAAACCCAAGTATTCGCATTTAACTGAATAATTATACACAGCACTGGCTTCCTGTTGCTAAGCACATTGCTTTAAGACCATCATGCTGACATGTGCCTCAATTGTTGGCACTGCTCTGGCATACATCAGGGAGCTCTACGTTCCAGTCTCGAGTCAGCTGGGTAAGTGATCGTTGCACTCTGCGGCCTATGGAGATATGCAGGTCCATTCTGTTGCACTTCAACTCGAGGCCATCGTGTGTTGGACCGTCCTGTAACAGTCTGCTACTGCACTTACGTACTGTTGCCTTTGACTCTGTGCACAATAATTATGCTGTCGTAAATGCACTACAAGTTTAGATCTGTTTTATAGTCATAGGTACAGTGCATTTGTGAGTTACTTAGATTGTGCTATATTCACTGTTCTCATACAGACATACATGTGGCAGCAGAGCTTCAATTTTACAGAAATTAAATAATCTTATGAAAAAGTTCAGGTTGTGGTCGGATATGTTGATAAGATAATGTTCCAAGTTATGTAGTGACAGTTTTTTTGTTTCATGTATGTGCGGAAAGACGCTTTTGCAGATCCTGTTGATTTTTTTGCAGATGGAGAGGCTGGACGAAGACGTGACTCACCCCATCCAAATCGAGTTTACGACGATTTGGATTATGATTCCAGTCCTATTTCTTCGTACACTTCACTTCTGGCTTCTACCGTCGATAGGTCCGATGTAGATGAATATTCTGTTGGAGCTGCGTCTTTTGATTCCTGTTTTACTTACGAAGACGATACGTCTTCTGATTCTAACGCTAGTTTCAGTCGATATACATTGCCTTCCAGCTTAAGATGATGATTGGTCAGAAAAGTAACGCTATATGTGATGCAGGTGAATGCATATTTCTAGAGACATTTTCAAGCCATCTCAAAAGGTGCATCTGTTGAGATCTGTTATGTTGTCATGTTAAAGTCCTTTGTTAGGTTCATTTGATGCGCTTTAGACATACATATGTACATACATACATGCATACATAATGGATACATACATACAGAAATGCATACATGCACACATACATACATATGTGCATACATAATACATACACACACATACATATACATACATACACACACATACACATACATAAATACATACACACAACCTGTATTATTGTTTTGCCAGATTAAACTATTCTCCTGATCATTTTCTGGCTGTTGTGAGTTGTGTTTTTATGAATTTAGTTCACTTACCTGTTCTGTTTGTTGCATGGGCTCCAGGTATTTTAGTATTTACTTGATTAATGCCCTGCATAGTTCCATTGTTGATTTATAAATAGACTAAAGAATTGCGGTCTTTTGTTCATCTAATCATATGCTTCGACAGTTGCAAAAAAAATATTTAGACTATTCTCAATATGTGTACATGCTTTAATTATGATATATTTATATCGTATTGTATCTAATAATTTATAAAGCGCTTCATAGAACAACTATATAGCTACATAATATGGATCTTGATTGATCTTGATATAGAATATATAATTATGTGTTTATGAAATCGTATAGGCATATAATATACTGGGTGTGAAGTGTGAGCGACTTCAGTTTCTTATTGTATCTAGGGGTGCAGGTGGAGCAGAAATTGCTAACCAAATTTCTCTTCTGGAGGGGATTTGAACCCCCGACCTTTCGATTGACAGTACAGCACATTAACCACTACACTGTCCCGTGCCCTAACCCTCCATGACCTTGCATGAAAAACTGCACTGTAGCTTATAATGGCTGCTTATAGTTACATAGTTTGACTCTATTTTCCCTTTGTAAACAATGGTGCCATGAGTGCATCTCTCCATTTCCGTGGTTCCTCACCAATGTGCATTAATTATTCAATGAAGATCTGTGCTCATGCCGCTTCAATGTCTTCCCTTACTTCGTGTAAAATTCACGATGTCTGTAGGCTACTTGTATTCTGGTCATTTTTTAACCTTCACAGCTGTTCCACCACAGTTTCCTTAGCAAACGTTAGGCCTATCTGTGACAGTCACAACTTATGGATATCTCCCAGTTGTGCTTAAGTTGTGGATATCTCCCAGTTCTTCCAGGCAGAAATTCAACTGAAATATTTCTTGTGCTTCAGTATCTTCCGCGTCATGCACAATGACTTCTCCGCTTTCCTCTTCCTTTTCAATAATCTTTCCCTTTTTTTCTGCTTGCCTCTGACATTGTTTAAAAACGTGCAGTCCGCAGTAACTTTTTATCGCTGCCTTGTTTGCGTTTTTGTGGCTCTATTGAGTATAATTGACAGATGCAAGTACGGCCAAATCTGATACAGTCGGCGCAACTTAATTACGTAACAGATAAGTGCATAATTCACTTATGTGCATAGAAGCTGGTCGGTCCCGTATAGGGTAGATGTATTTCAATGGAAGACAACTCCGGGTATGTGCATATGGCATATGTTCTTAATTCGGTTATGCGCATTGCCGACTACGGGCACATTAACCATTGCTCTGTATAATATGTAGCATATATGTAAGTATGTATGTATGAGCACTTGTTATGGCGCCCCTTCAAGATTTCTACTCAGAGGCGCTCCCGACTACAGCGCGGACACTGAATCGGAGTTTCACGCCGAAGCGCATGAGCAATTGCAGTGAAGGACTTGCCCAGGGTCCCTACGCGGCGGCTTGAGGTGGATTCTAACCCGCAACCCTCCGGTTGCAAGGCACCGAACATAACCCTACGCCACCGCGCCCCAGGTTGCTAGGCAGCATATATCAGCACCGCTTAATTGCCTAGGTAGCTTAGAGCATTCTGGTCGTCTATAGACAGTTCGCCTGTGGGCAACTAACGACTCCTGCTATTCAGTGGTCTGTCCTAGCTACACTGTGGTCCGTATCAGCATTCAGCAGGTAACGTAACATTGTTTCCGGTCGACATTCCGGGTGTGCACAATGTTCCGGTAACCCTACCAATACTGTAATTGGCAAGTGTCTGTAATTTAACGCTTAGATTTACTGATGAATGCTTACTAAAGGCATTATAGTATTGTATGTAGGTTCCATCTCTGTTATCAATGCAAATACCAGACTTCATAGATTTAAAGCAGCTACAATTTCGTAGCCTATCTGTGTTAATACAATGTACATCAATTTTTTTAGGGTTATGTACATGTGATACTTTTCTTCTGTTCATAAGTCGGTTAAGTGCATAGGTTCAAACTTCAATGCAGTGCCGAGGCTATGCACTTAAGCTGTAGTTGGACTTCATAGGCCTACTTTAAAGCAGTGGCTACATATTTTGTTTCAGTAGCCTATATATTTCCTTTTTATGTTCCAAAACCGACCTCGTAGCCTATCTGTGTTAATAAGCATTAAAAATGGTACCAGATTCCGCTGAGAAACCTTTTGTATCAATTTTTTTAGGGTTAGGTGGGTTTTTTTGTAGATTGACTCGACTATGGCGCCGCCTCTGTTAAATACCAGTAGATTTAGCCAATGTTGCACAGTTAGGCTACATGTGAACTTTTCTTCTGTTCATAAGTCGGTTAAGTGCATAGGTTCAAACTTCAATGCAGTGCCGAGGCTATGCACTTAAGCTGTAGTTGGACTTCATATGCCTACTTGAAAGCAGTGGCTACATATTTTGTTTCAGCCTATATATTTCCTTTATGTTCCAAAACCGATCGTATCTGTGACAAAGTTCTTCCATAATGCTCCTCTGAAGAACTACACTGAAAAATAATGGAATGTTGTTCGTCAGATCTCTTGATTGTAAATACAATTGTAATAGCGAATTTATATAGCGCCGCTTGTGTTAAAACTCATCAGAGGCGTTCTCGATCAACACAGATCGAGGAGAACCGTTTTCAAGTGCAGCTGGTGGAAAAGAGGCCGAGAATGATCAAGGCGTTCATGTCGCAGGGTGCTAGAGAGCATATGCCAGATAGATGGACCAACGTGACTATTTCATGGTAACAGGTCGATAGTCCGAAGGTTCGATAGTCCGAAGGTTCGTAGTAGCTTGACGGATGAAAATAATTCTTGCTTGAGAAGAAGTTGGATTAATTAACAGAATTCTTGCTTAAATAGAAGTTGCAGTGGATTGATGAAAATAATCCCCGCTTAAATGAAAGTTGGAATGATGAAAAGATATAGCTGTGTAAGTAGAAGTTGAATTCATGCAACGATTTTATGTCGGATTAATGTCGTAGGCTACTACAGAATCTTCGGACTATCGAACCTTCGGACTATCGAGGCGTAACACGTGAATAGGCCTAGGCCCTATATATATAGCCCTACCAGCATTCCTATACCCAAATCCCAGTTCGTAGGTATAATGTTATAGTAAAACTAGAAGTTGGATGAGCTATAAAATAATGTTATTAATGCTAAATTGTTGCAGTAAGATTAGAAGTTTAGTTTGGATAAGCATATTTATAGCAGAAGTAGAAGTTGTACGAGGAATGAAACCATGGTAGGCCTATTGATGCTAAATTATTGCAGTAAAGCTAGAAGTTATATGAGCGATCAAAATATTTATAGTAAAGTAGAAGTTGGATGAGATGGAAGCGTTTGCGCGCACATTAAAGATGGATATATTATAGTAGAAGTATAAGTTGGATGAGCGATGAAAACATCGCTAAAGTATGTCTTAACCTTCGCAGGACGAAGACATTTTACGATACACGGAGGACGAAGAGGGATAATTTTTTACCCCAAAGCAATTTTTAATATCTCAGCCCATAGGTAAGGTACAATAAAAATGAAGTATCAATTCTAATAGTTCTAAGGTCAAGGAATCGATCTATCCTAGTGAGAATAGTCTGTCAATACCACTTTCCAAGATGGCGGCCAAGATGGCCGCCAAACACACAAAAATATGCATATTTCAGCTCATATGTATGCTACAATGACAAATGAACCCTCCAATTTCATAGTTCCAAGGTCAAGGAATCCATTTATCGTAGTGAGAATAGTCTGTCAATACTAATTTCCAAGATGGCCACCAAGATGGCCGCCAAACACAAAAATATGTATATTTCGGCTCATATGTATGCTACAATGACAAATGAACCCTCCAATTTCATAGTTCCGAGGTCAAGGAATCCATTTATCGTAGTGAGAATGGTCTGTCAATAGCACTTTCCAAGATGGCGGCCAAGATGGCCGCCAAACACAGAAATATGCATATTTCAGCTCATAGGTATGCTACAATGACAAACGAACCCTCCAATTTCATAGTTCCGAGGTCGATGAATCCATTTATCGTAGTTAGAATAGTCTGTCAATACCACTTTCCAAGATGGCGGCCAAGATGGCCGCCAAACACAGAAATATGCATATTTCAAAACAGAGGTACATATATGCTACAATGACAAATGAACCCTCCACTTTCATAGTTTCGGGGTCAATGAATCCATTTATCGAAGTGAGAATAGTCTGCCAATACTAATTTACTTCTAAGGGATGGCCGCCATCTTGGAAAGTGGTATTGACAGACTATTCTCACTACGATAAATGGATTTCTTGACCTCGGAACTATGAAAGTGGGAGGGTTCATTTGTCATTGTAGCATGCATATGAGCTGAAATATGCATATTTCTGCGTTTCTTGGGCCATCTTGAAATTAGTATTGACAGACTCTTCTCACTACGATAAATGGATTCCTTGAACTCAGAACTATGAAATTGGAGGGTTCGTTTGTCATTGTAGCTTACCTATGAGCTGAAATATGCATATTTCTGTTGATGGCGGCCATCTTGGCCGCCATCTTGGAAAGTGGTATTGACAGACTATTCTAACTACGATAAATGGATTCCTTGACATCGGAACTATGAAAGTGGAGGGTTCATTGTCATTGTAGCCTACCTATGATGGAAATATGCATATTTCTGTGTTTGGCGGCCATCTTGGCCGCCATCTTGAAAGCATTGACAGACTATTCTCACTACGATAAATGGATTCCTTGGCCTCGAAACTACTGAAATTGGAGAGTTTATTTGTCATTTTAGCATACCTATGAGCTGAAATATGCATATTTCTGTGTTTTGGCGGCCATGGCCGCCATCTTGGAAAGTGCACTCCCAAAATTATTGCAACTATTGAAATCGAATTCCGCGGTAAATTCAGTACTTTATTTCTGATTACAGGTTACTTATGAAAAATATCTTTGAAAAATGCATATTCACCATGAACGAATTATTAACGACGTCGAGGACGAAGAGGGGTAAATTTTTACCCCAGGACACTTTGAACTCAAAAATCTTCTTCCCCCAACATGACATTTTCCTGGCTTTGGTGTCAGAATATGTCAGAGGTATTAACTTGTAAACACATGGAACGTCAAATTATAACTGCCAACGGTTGCTCCGCAATCAGCATTCAAACACCCCTGGGGTAATTATTTACCCCTCTTCGTCCTGCGAAGGTTAAATAAATTTGGGACGCTGTTGTATACGCATTGGGATTAGGGTAGGCCTATATGCTACCAGCATACCCACATAGAGCCAATATTAGACCTATATACCTATATGGAATCCGTTTAGAGCCAATATTGGTCCCATCTATTGCCCATGGAAATGTTGGTAGAGCAACAGCAACACTGTATGTGGGACATGTATCCATGCATATTGCTGCATTCGACACTGTATAGACTCTAGACCATGATATCTTCTTAGAGAGGTTGAATGTATCTTTTGGTCTAACTGGTAATTTATATGAATGGGTAGCCTCTTTTCGCCATGAACGTTCCCTCTGCGTGGTCCATGGCTCCACTATATATACTATAGGTCCATATGGGTCCCTGCGCAATGTGGTCTGCCCCAGGGCTCGGTCCTCTGGCCCATCCTTCTGAAGGCGCATGCTGTTTTTGGTCAGCTATATTCTGACGACGTGCAAGCGTACACTCACTGCCTACCATCCAACGCAATCTCTGCAGTTCGGGTCATGAGCGCGACTACATGGATGCTCTAGAAGCGTGGATCATGGATGTCGTAAAATCGACTGCGCTTGAGCCCGTCCAAAGCCAAATTCTGGCTAGGCACTCGAAAACAGGTTGCTAAACTTGACTATCGCTCTCGCGTCTGAATGCCCTCATTATGTCTTTTCAACCACGGTTCGTGACCTCGGCGTCCAGCTGGACCAAGAGCTCACTTTTGCTCCACATCTTCATTGCCTTGCTCGGAACTGTTATTGCCAGCTTACGTCTGCTGCCAAACTTACTCTACTGCATTCCTTCATCACAGCTCGTCTTGACTATTGCTCATCGCTTTACTTTAGCCGCCCATCTAGCCGCATAGCATGTCTTGGATTTCCATGGCGAGTCTTGAAAACATGCTCTGCAGCGCGCCTCATTGGGCAAATTCCAAAGTGTGGTCACATCTCCAGCTACATACATGCTGGAAGTCCTTCACTGGCTCCCTATCTGCCAGCGCATCGAGTACAGGGTAGCTGCCCTGGTTTGGCGCTGTCTCCAGGGCCTCGCCCCAAATTACCTCCGTGACCTCTGCTGTCTGATTTCGGTTGTCCCAGGGCGTCGCCTCCTACGCTCCGCAGAAAAGGAGTTCTTCAGATCTGGTTCCTTTTGCTCGCACCGCAACTAAGCAGAATCGAGCTTTTTTGGTAGGCCCAGTGATCTGGAATGGTCTTCCTTTAGAGCTCCGTCTACACCCTGGGACTGGAACAGTCTGCACTTATCTTCAGGATTGCAATTAATGTAGTGTAATGCAGCTGAACATTTATATGGCGCCCCTTAAAGATATCTACTCAGAGGCGCTCTCTGAGTTAAGCCTTTGTGATGTTAAATGTCATTACTCAGACTCATTACGAAAGAATATCAGTTAGCAAAACAATGCACAGTAAGCTGAAAGAGTCTAAGTGGCGGGCCCACGCACACACGAGGGACCAACCAACGGATTCCCGTCGACAGATGAAGATGGCGTTGATGTTCAGGAAGACGAAAGCCTTTCTGTTTCCAAAAGGCAGTTGAAAATGTAAGTCTACTTGCTACGTACGTGACTCCGAGCAGTAGCATTTGAGCTGACATTAGACAGTGTTTGCATAGCATCCTAGAAATAGCTATTAGCTATAGCTACCGACGATGCTATATACATGTAAATTGTCGTAAACTGTTTCAGCTCGTATTGTTGCTAATTTGTCTCCTCCCTTTTTCTCCTCACTACAGACAAACTATACTTGATCGACATAGGCCTACACATGTAGGCTTAATAATATATCTATCGCTACCAGGTTAACCTCGCTATACTTAAAACTGTTCTTTATGGGCCCGTTGGAGTCGGGAGCGCCTCTGAGTAGTTTTTAAATTTTAAGGAGCGCTACATAAATTCTCGAATGAATGAATGAATGAATGACGATGCAATGTCGTCTTATTAAGACACCTCTACTAGATTCACTCGACAGTAACTATGTTCTCTTCTCAGGGAGCTAGCTATCATAGTGAGTAGATAATCTAAAGAGGCACTATATAGTGAAATAATGCAGGTACATGTGTGTATATATATAATAATGCGTGCATGTGTGTATTCGTGTATGTGATGATCGATTGGGTACGAACAGTCGACCAGCCCGATTTCTAGCGTCAACCAGAGATAATCTTTTATTTTGCTGCGTGTAATTTTATTTAGCAAGCAGTTTGGTGACAGCAGAACTTCAGAGTTCGACATAAACTTCTCTACATAGGCTACAAGAATCTTCTCGGATTTTAGTACCTCACTGTCAACGAAATCTTTTCGCGTTCTTTAAGCAATGCTTCTGAGACTACCTTAATATAAGTTATAGGCTTTGCACTCGAAGAAAGCAGACCAGAGCAGAATGTTCTAAACCTGCGCTCATAACAACATTAGCGCGACTTTTCCAGCGGGAGCACCATGTGATAAAATACGTGCCAGCCATTGTTATACCACCCTCAAGCATTTGATGCGTGGCCCCATGACGCATCCAGAGGGCTTATCGAGCAACCTCTGGCACAGTCATGATCAATGCCTGCGCAAGAAGTAGACAACCCGATGACGCCTCAGTGTGATGTCATAGAAATTTTCAATACGAGCACGCTCTTGAAACTTGTTCTTCAGCGACTTTATTTTTTATCAGACAAATACAATCGTGTAAGTTAAGGTTCAACGCCTTTCTTGGTATATCAGTAAGTTGGGAAGTAAACGGCGATGCGCTGGCCCCGTGTTCAACACCTTGAGCACGTCCATCGCCGGCTGAAGAACTATACCTCTCGTATTTTCCACTCACTCCCAGTTCTGTACATTCTATCAGTTCATTAAGCAAATCTTCACTGTGTTGGCCATCGGTCAATCAACATCCCAGTAGTCGTTTGCTAAATATGTGCTTTCATAGATGATCTATAGAAAGTTTGCGGGTGCTCGATAGTGCTGTAGTTAGCGCACTGGACTGTTAATCGAGAGGTCGGGGTTCAAATCCCTTCAGGACAGAAAATTTGGTTCGAGATTTCTGTTCCACCAGCACCCCTAGCCAACTCAACTATAATGAGTACACTGTCGGTGGGAAGATGAGACGGTGAGGGAGAGGATTGGCCACCCGCCGTCATATGCCGAGGCTAAGAAAATGAAGTCGCTAACACTTCATACAATCTGCCACTGGAAACATGAAAGCCACTTAAAAGTTAAAAGAATGGGATAAATTAACTGCATACATTCATTCATTCATCCATTCCATCTAAATATTTATATAGCGCCCCTTCAAGGTTACTACTCAGGAGCGCTCCCGACCCAACCCCGGATGAAAAGGATGGTTTTTATTAGAGAGTGACATGGGGAATTTCCCCGCGGGGAAACTGCGGTAACCGCGGTAAATCCCGCGGTAATGGGGACAACAATTGCGGTAATACCGCGGTAATGGGGACAAAAATTGCGGCAATACCGCGGTAATGGGGTTTACTCTCGCGGTAATACCGCGGTAATGGGGAATGAGCCGGCAATAACCCGGGTGATGTTGAGAACTTGAGAACTGATAAGGAAAGTTTATTAGTTTCTGAAGCCTACTAGTCAGAAATAGTCAGGACTTGGTTAATGCAAACTGTCCATAAGATAATAACAGACTAATGCAGTCAACAATACAAATAGTTTTGTAAGCTAAAAACTGTTATTTTTTAATTTGAATTTGTGTAAACTTTTTGCGGGGAATGTGATGTCGTCCTGCGGGGATGGGGTGGGGATGGGGAGCAAACCTGCGGGGATGGGGTGGGGATGGGGAGCAAACCTGCGGGGATGGGGCGGGGATGGGGACAAACCCTGCGGGGATGGGGTGGGGATGGGGACGACTAACTTGGTGCGGGGTGGGGATGGGGACGAGATTGTCTCCCATGTCACTCTCTAGTTTTTATACATTCAATATGAATTAGTCAATAATTAAAGGGCTTGCAAAAGTCAGGAAAGACTCGACTGGATAAAAATACACTTGTGCAAAATAACTTGAGTTTTATTACATTTTCACCAAGTCGATGCCATTAGCGTTGTTTTTACGCGCACAGTAAATTTATTCAAAGTACACAAAATCGAAACAAGAGAGAACGGTTGTGCCATGTTTAACATTGTTGGCTGATAATAAGCTTAATATGGACTTATAATAAAGTAGTAAATAACACTACGTAACATAATTTAACTTTTTGTTTGTTCCTGGGTATTAAGTGTTATTTCCTAATTGCTTCTGCCTCAAAAGTATAGAAAATGGCCATTATACCCCAAAGACTTTGCTTTTCAGGCCAGGAGATTGATATATTCTGAAATGTAACTGCTTCTTCGGAACATTGAAATATAAAGCCAGTTATGTGTTAACTCGAAGTAGCTGTACAGCTTTTGTGAACTTCCGGGAATATTCTAGAATGTGCGAGAACCTTCGACACCTATAAATAGCTACAGCTAGTAGCATAATAGATCCTGAGTGGTCGAGTGGGTTGGTCGCCCGCTCTCCACGCCGGCGGCCGGGTTCGATTCCCGGTCGGTCGGTTTATCAGAGATTAATTTCTCGGATCCTTACTGGGGTGGCTCGGTCGCAATATAAACGGGGAGTACGAGGTTGTACTCTGCCTCCGACACTAATCATCTTCGAAATGAAAAAGTGTCGTTAAGCCCAAGTACACCCACCCACCATGCACTTCAGTTTATTTGTACGTTTGACTAGGTGCATAGCCTGTAGACACAACTCAGATGGCATCAAGAGGCTGCAAGTATCCGGCTGACGCATTCTGCTATGTCTGCGGCCAATTTATAAAGACAAGAGCGAAATGGTATCATTCCTGATGGGTCTGCAAGGGGGTTGGACAAAGTTTCCTTGCTACCTTTGCCTTGGGGACAGCAGAGACAAAAAGATGCACTACCACAAGCGGGACTGGCCCCAGCGGACCGAGTTCAATGTGGGTAGCAAACATGTCAAGTGGGAGCCACTGATGGATCCTCGGAAAGTGCTCATGCCACCACTGTGGGGCGCGGTGGTGTAGGGGTATGTTCGGTGCCTTGCAGCCGGAGGATTGCGGGTTCGAATCCATCTCAAGCCGCCGCGTAGGGACCCTGGGCAAGTCCTTCACTTGCAATTGCTCATGCGCTTCGGCGTGAAACTCCGATTCAGTGTCCGCGCTGTAGTCGGGAGCGCCTCTGAGTAGAAATCTTGAAGTGGCGCTATAACAAGTGCTCATACATACATACATACATACTGCATATTAAATTGGGCCTAATGAAACAATTTTCACGGCTCTAGATAAGGAATCGGTAGCTTTCAAATACCTTCAAGGTTTCTTCCCTAAGCTATCTGAGGCAAAGGTCAAAGCTGGTGTCTTCGTGGGACCACAAATAAAGAGAATCACGGAGTGTAAGGATTTCTCCAAGATGCTTTCTAGGACTGAGAAAGCGGCTTGGAATAGCTTAGTAGCGGTTGTTAGAGGCTTCCTGGGCAATAACAAGGCCGAAAACTATGTAGAGCTGATTGAGACTCTAGTGAAGAACTACAGTGAAATGGGATGCAGGATGTCCCTGAAAGTTCATATCCTTGATGTTCACCTTGATAACTTCAAGGAGAACATGGGAGCATATTCGGAGGAGCAAGGCGAACGCTTCCACCAGGATATACTAGACTTTGAACGTCGCTACCAAGGACAGTACAATGATGGGAGACTACATCTGGGGGCTGATTCGTGAAAGTGATTTACAGTATAACCGTAAATCTTGCAAAACTACGCATTTCTAAATTTCGGGTGGTCAATTTTTGTATCATTCTAGTATTGATACATGTTGCTTTAGAATCATTTTGTGGTTTCTTGTGACCTATATAGTTTTCTTCTGACTTCACGTGAACAAAAACAAACAAATTCGCTCGTTTGTTGTGGAAATAGGTTTTTTATCTTAAATATCATTCTCCAGTCCACAAAAGCAAAGTTTAAACAGAATAACAACCATTTCCTATACCTTTGAGGCACAAATAACCAGGAAATTACACTCATTGCCCAGGAACAAAAATCGTGTTACATAGTGTAATAAGTCATACTGTCATAGGTATATAATAAAGCAGTCTGTCTCGTTATGGCTTAAGTTCAGATGTTCCCTCGAGCGGTTGTTTTGCTGAACCCCTTTCCATCAACTAATCCCTCTAATTCTATCTTCCTTCCTTCCTCCTCCTCCTTCTTATCCTTCGACCCTCGGCTCAGAAATACTCACATATAAACGACAACAAAGTCAAAAATAACAAGTCATCAATCAATCAATCAATCAATTTATATAGCGCCTCTTCAAGGTTTCTACTCAGAGGCGCTCCCGAGGTATATAATAAAGCAGTCGGACATTAGATAATAATATGGATACATATACTATTTAGGGCTTATAATAAAGTAGAAAAAATAATAAGTAATACATGGTATATAATAAATCAGTCGGACATTAGATAATAATAGGGATACATATACTATTTAGGGCTCATAATAAAGTAGAAAAAATAATAAGCAACGAACAAAGAACGTCGAACACACACAAATACAGTACATAAGACAGAGCCGAGTGCAGCCAAAACCCTCATCACCCCCCCCAGCCTCCCCCGGTAGACCTGTCCAGCCTCTCGCTTCACCACATTGCTCTCCTCCATATAGTACAAGTCCTCCTCCTCCTGAACGTCATCACTCGGCGGTGGGTCCTCATAAGTAAGTCGACGCTTGTCGAAGTTTCTGTCGTCGTCTGCCTCAGCTAAGTCGTCACTGATGGCGTAATTATGACGTATGACGTCGGAATTGGCGTCGTCTGAACCGCGCGCTCGATTCTGTAGAACGTCCTCAAGGTCATCACTGTCGTTATCAACGCTGCGACCTGTTTCATCGGCGCTGTCTCTCCCATTGAAACCTCGCTGTTTCCTCTTGTCGTTTTCGTAGGCATTCCTCGCTAGTTCTTCTACGTGTTTGTGCGCAGTGGAGACGCGATGCTTTGCCGCTCTGTCTTTGGCCGATGCTTGCCTCTATTCGTGTCCCTCTTGTCGATTCTGCCAGTTATACTGTCGACGAAGTACTCGAGGATCTGTCGTTCTGTTGCTTCGTCTGGACGCTTCTTCTAAATAACTGGCAATGGTTTCGTTTTTCAGGATCGCTTCAACGATACGTCGGAGCAACGTCGTCTTCGGGTTCTCCACTGAAATGTTTCCGAACTCCGACCGATTCTTTGATCTGCTGGGAAGGGGTGCCTGCTCTGCTTTCCGCTGTCTAGCGTTTCCTTTGTATTCTACCGTGAGCAATTTCGGTGCCTCTGTATCCGGTACATCGTTGACCGAGCTAATGACGTCGTGCTGACGACTGTTTTGACCGGGCAGCTGCGAATCAGTTTCGACGCTTCGCTTTGCTCTTCGCTTTGATCTTGGAAGGAAGAGATTTAAGGCGTCTCTATTCTGACCATCCCTCGCCTCTCTGAAAAACACGTCCTCGGCTTCCCCGTTGTCGTCGTCATCAACCAAAAGAGGTCGATATGCGTTTTCTTTCTCTACAGTTTCTTCTTCGTCGAAAGTATCTCTGACGTCGCGTTCTTCAGCTGCGGCTTCCTCTTTGGAGGACTTCCCGCCGAGAACTACGTGGTACTGTCCCTTGTGGGACGGGCGCGTTTCGAGAATACCATTCGTACCATCGACATAGTACTCAACCATCTGACGTCTTTTTCTCAACGGACCAGTTCGGATTCTTGTTTCTCGCGGACTTACAGACAAACGAGGTGCATGCGCCAGTGTTTCTGTCCGGGTCTCAATGTCTGGATCAGTTCCTGCGTTGTTGGTGGGTCCAACGTCTCGTCCATGTTCTGGCGAGTCTCCCGCAACGATTGCCTCTTCTTGGCCGCCAACGAAGTCTCCATCCGGAACACTGGGCTTAGAGTCAGGTTTTGATGATCTCTCGTAAATCGGTCTCGGATGTTCTAGATCGCTCGGCTTGAAAAGGTCATAGTTTCTATCGCTCGTCACACTGGAAATATTATAACAAAAGCCGACACAGACTTATAAAAGAGTTGACGCTCCAGTGGCATAACTATTATAGGGTATGCAATTGCTGGTGTGTCTGCCAACCTTCGGAAAACGAGGGGTTCTCTCAGAACCTTGTATGAGGACCAGAATGGTAAGAAATCGCCTTAGTCCCTACTGAACTCCGTGACAGAGGGTTGGTTGGTTTCTGCCCGCCACTGGTGACTTTCTAGCTTACTGTGCATTGTTTTGCTGACTGACGTAATATTTTCGTTCGTAATGACACTTAACATAATAATTTATCAAGATCCATGTAATGATCGTGTTGTACTGAACAGGATATGGTCAGGTAAGGTAAAAATGAAATAATTTAGGGTAAGATTGGGTAGGGTATAGGCTAAGGTAGGCTAAAGTGAGGTAAGGTGATGTTATAAAATGTCTCCGTTTATTATTTCAAACTGACACACCGAAAGTATGATTACAGTTCATAGCATGAACGAATGATCACAAGTTATCACAGGAGTCGAAATTTAACTGTATGGGGGCCATGCAAGGCGCCAATCGAGAGGTCGGGTTTCAAACCCTTACCAGAGCAGAAATTTGGATCGAGATTACTGATCCATCTTCACCCCCGTGTCCCCTAGCTATAATGAGTACACTGACGACCTACACTGTCGGTGGAAAGATGTGACGACGAGGGAGAGGAGTGGCCACCCGCCGTCATATGCCGAGGCTAAGAAAATGAAGTCGCTGACACTTCATTCACATATCTACATCAGGGCTAGCTCAACGGACCAATCGTGTTTCTGGCCTAGTTCGATTACCAATATCTTCCCAATTAGGCGCTAACGTGCGGTCTGATTTTTTGTCCAGTAGTCTGGCTGTGCATCCTTTTTCAGGGCAAGCCGTCCTCTTATTCTCCGGTTTCTTCGCAGTTAAGAAAGCGGTTTGATCCATGGCCCCATGATTTTTTCGGCTGGTCACCATTTTCAGAGCCATGCTTTTTCGCCTTTTGCTACCATCTTCGTATCTAAGTGCCGCCAGCTATTTAGATTCAATAAAATTAATGTTTGGGTGACTCAAGTTTTCCTTTTAAGTCTGAGTCGTCTTGACTTTTGCTTGTCTAGTTGTGATTTTTCAATCGGAACACCGTTTCCTTCCATGTGTAATCTTTCAGATCTTTTCTCAGTATCCATCATTTTCGAGCAGGGCAAATTTTCCTGTTTTGCTTGATTCTTATTAGTTTGGATTGACTGAAATATCCAGGCTTAGTCGGGTAGCCCTTAAAACAGACTGTGGCTATTGCAAACATGATATAGAAAAAATGCCTTTAATGAGGCAAAAAGTAAACTCAGCAAAAAAATTGGATCACAAATGCCTGCGAAGATGACGAAGAAAATCTGAAGATGCCTATAAAGGGAATCGTACGCAGCCTGAAAACAATTCGACCTGACAAGTAGACCTCTTATTATTTGCGGACTTGCCTTGAAAAGGGTATTCGTACCCAGCGACAGAACCTCATTGTAGGCTATTTAAAATAAAGACTCCACTATACTGCTTAAATATCGAAGCCAGATAAGAGGACTTGCTCTAGGCTACCCGACTAAGCCTGGATATTTCAGTCAATCCAACTGAAAAATCACAACTAGACAATTAGAATAAATTTGTTAATTTTCCTCTTGCCTTTTCTATCTTTGCCTCTTCGCCTTTTTGCATCTTTCCTCTTTGATACTTTGCCTCTTTGATGTTGCTCTGTTTTGCCTCTTGTTTTCTAGGCGTTCCAACCTTACCATTACCTCATCCATCGATTCCCTATTCCCTATTTGAATAGTGCTCATTTGCTCCTGAGCAACAGCGATTTGGTCCGTGGGCCTATAATAAGGCGTTGAGGAAATACCAGATGATCCACTCCAGAAGTGGGAGAGTAGGCAGTTCGAATCAAATGAGTCGAAATTTATAGCATGCATTATTATCTTTACCATAGCTTTGGTTACTAACTTACTACATCTCTAGCCTACCTCACATATTTTATCTTACTTCACTTTAGCTATACCTTATATTAAAATTCTTATCACAAACTACCTTTTCTTAACAGTTACTGACCTTAAGCATACCATACTTTACCTAGTATTACCTTGATTAATGCTACTTTACTTCGGCTGTCTTATAGTCTACCCTAGTTACATTACGTTCACGTACCTCAATCACTGATACCATAACTTTTCTAACACAAACTAACGTTACTAATATCTAAACAGTCCATACTAACTACCCCTACCAGCATTATGCATACTGACCTTGCTAATCGTGGCCTGCATCCGACTCTAGGCTCAAGTATGTCTGCGACGGCGGCGGCGGTGGTGGAGGTGCATATGGTGGAGGCTATGCGCGCCTACTCGGGGGTCTGGCTGGTTCAATGGTCAATCAACGGTCAATCACTCTGATTTGCCGTTTATCGTTGTTCAGGCTCCAACAGCAGTTGTATTCCTCCCCGTCTGTCGTCTCTCGTCTGGTGGTGGTGGTGGTGGTGGTGGTGGTGGTGGTGGTAGATGGTGGTCTGTCTGTGCGCTGAGTGTGGTAATTCGCATCAGCTGTCAATGGTTCTTTAGTTGCCGTTTATGGCTGTCGTGGTTTCCTTCCGAAAGCGAAGCAACAACAGCAGTTGTATTCCACCTCATCTGTCTCCTCTGTTTGCGATGGTGCTGGTGCTGGTGCTGGTGCTGGTGCTGGTGCTGGTGACAGTGGTGGTAGTGGTGTAGTAGTAGATGGTGGCGGCGATTTACGCCTAATTGGTCTCGCTGGGTGCGTGGCTTTGTTTTTGCGCGCAGGAATGAAGCGCATTCTGGCCAGTTTGTTCCACGAAATCCCGGGAGTAGGTGGCTTCAGAGGTTCATCCGGCGCGTCCGGTTCTAGCTTGAATGGCCTCTCTTCACCTTCGCCCCACTCGGAACTCAGGTAATCGGTGATGGCCAGGTCTCGTGATGCTGGGGTCCTTCTCAGTCTAATCGTCCCTTCGTTGTCACGAACACCTTGGTCAAACTCGGCCATCAGCTCGGCCAACACATCATCAGCTGTCTCGTTCGTCGTCGCAGTCGCCAGGGCCTCTTCCTCCTTCTTCTGCACACCTCTTCCGTCCTCTGTCGCTTCTGCGCCTCCTGGAACTGTAGGAGCTTGATCGGCCCCTGCGACGTCAGCATGTTCGACTGTGGAGGAGAGCTGTTCTGGACAGACGTCAGGGTTCACTCGGAGACTGAGGTCAGTCGAAGCGAAGGTTGACTTAACCGGGTACCGAATGATCGGCGTCAAAGCGCTCGGATCCTTTCTCTTTGGGGAAGGCGGAACTGGAGTCGCGCGAGGGTGTTTCTGGACTGGGATCGGGCGGTCGTCCGTAGAGCTCGCCTTGCTCGACCTCTTCTGAAAGAGTCGGCAACATCTTCCCCTCCGTCGGGGTCCTTCGATGTTGACAGGACCAGCCTTACTCAGGACAAGAGGGGCGGTCGGTGAAACTGACTCACCCGCACGATCCTCAACAGGAGAAGCTTTCTCCGACACGACTACATCCGGAGCAATGCGCCGCGAGGGATGTCCTAGCAACAGTCGTAGAAACATCGTATACTAACTATGGAGATAAATCCACGTTCGTACGACTAATCCGTCCACAATAGCAGTCACTAAGCTGCGAAGCAACAGTCCTGGCCTAATCTATCGGAAACTTAACCTATACACTTACTTAAACTACATGCTAATGACTACTTAATTATAATATATCTTATGACTAAATAATACCGTTAACTAAATAGAAGAAGAAGAAGAAACTGTCCGTACGCAATCCAAAATCTTTTGATAGCTCGAGAAATCGCCTAGGGCTCGCTCAACGACCGATCAAAAGGGAGTGATATAGGCAATTTAGGCATCGAAGCTTTAAAAAATTACCATGGCAACGCCGTCATCAACAAATGGCCATTGATCTTATAAATGGCGTCTCAAACCATGTAAACATTGATATATATAATTATATCTCATCGAATATTTGATTGATTAGTGTAGTCATTGTATTATAATTTATTTCAAATAATGATGATGGTGATGACGACGATTACGCCTACCTTCAGCGAAGTATTAGTCACGAGATAATTACTAGAGAATTAAATCTCGGGCTAGCACGGTCGGTGCATGTGGACTTCAAATGGCACCCATTCAAAGGGGCAGCGGTGGTGAAGGATCTCACCCGATCAATAATTATTCACTGAACTATGAGCAGAATCAAGGCCATACGGTCGCTGTAGCAGAACGTCTACAGTTACAATCAGTCTGAGAGATTATAATGTTTATGCGTTTCGATCCTGTGCCATACCGTACTTTGGAGACTGTCAACGTTGTTCAAATGGCGATATAGCAAGTCTAAATTCAGACAAAGAAATCTGTCTTAATAAAGTTTAGAACGTTGACCTAACCGTTTAGACCTAACCGTTTAGACCTAGCCATTTAGACCTAAGCGTTTAGACCTAACCGTTTAGACCTAACCGTTTAGACCTAGCCATTTAGACCTATAGCCATTTAGACCTAACCGTTTAGACCTCACCGTTTAGACCTATAGCCATTTAGACCTAACCACTTAGCAAATAATCTGTCTTGACTATATAATAGAACATGGAAAGGCGCAAATCTATCAGTTCTATTTATCGAAATTGGTGATAAATAGTAAATAAATATGTATATTTATTATTTATTAAATAAAGGCGATGCTAAGTTTTTAGACCTTATCGTTGAACACCTTCTGTAATAATTTATCACCCTCTCTATAGGCCTATATTAGGCATAGAGAATGAAGGCGTGGATAAGGAACTCTTCTTACGGCGTCAGAACTATACTTAACTCTCTGTCTAATCGGACTGATCTCATTCTTCTGGACATTGACCTGAGTACGGTTTTGTGTTGTCTCCTGCTGTCCTTGGTCTCTCTGGCGACAGGACTCGGCACTGCCCTGGACATTGCTCTCTCGACAACCACTCTGACAAGACGCAGCCATCGTCAAAAAGAAGCCGTTACTCTGCGCTAAGCTCTATAGAACAGCGCTTTATAAATCTGGAACTTACGATATAATATATATAATATGCAATATACATAATATATAATATGTAATATATAATATATTATATTCACATAATATATTCGTTATTACGCAAAGCTGCTGGGCAGACCGCAGCCAGGAAGTAGACACTGCAGGATTCTTACTGAGATGATGACAATAAGCAATGTTAGTATTACGATAGGCGCATATACATGTAGGCTGATATGTCCTCTTCATAGACATCGGCGTAATAGAAATTACTAATTACAATTACATTTATAATTACTGAAAGTACTCACGTAACAAACACACGTTCAATTTCTTCCATCATGGTTTTATCGTCCTATAGGCCGGGAGCGCTTCTGATGAGTCTCTCTCTCGAAGTGGCGCCATATACATTTACAATAACCATGACCATTGTCAGGGCTGCCGACAGAAATTCCTGGCCCCTAGGCAGAGCAGTCACGGGCCCCTAACTATCCTAAGACTTTATAAGAAATTTTTTTGAAGAAACTGAAATAATAATAGTGCGGGTACAACCCTGCAGAATTATATTTATATATGCAACTATTGTAGCTAAGTGTCCGTAATATTATATTTTAAAAGGCATAAATCATAAACTTTGTATAACTGATTATAATATTTTTCATAAGTTGATTGCCGAGCCCCTGGGTTTTTGCCCCCCCTACCCCCCTCTCGGCGGGCCTGACCATTGTTCCCACCTCTCTGATCGACTTCCGCATCGATCTGTGTAGTATTTTCTGCGGATGTCATGGGCGAACGCATGACAGATGCAAGTCACGAATCCTTCTTAAGTCACGGGACTTCTACGCTTGCTCGTGTCGGCTTCAGCCTTCAGTTCATCGATAGGCTTACGCTTGCTGACCCGCGTTCTTTGTCAAAGGCTTAAGGTATCGAAGTGGAGAGACTACGTCAGATGTATGATCTGGTGTCGAATCACACAAGGATGTAATCGGATATCAAGGATGTAATCGGATATCAAGGATGTAATCGGATATCAAGGATGTAATCGGATATCAGGGATGTAATCGGATATCAAGGATGTAAACACTGATAAACATATACGCTGTCGACATGACGACTTCTTTCTCTAGTATAAATTAATCGAGTCGTTTTCATTAATACCAGGAACCAGTGTTTGAGTAATTAAAAACTGTATACCCTAAAGTTCCTTTCCGAACTAATGTACAGACCATACATATCTTTCTACATACATACTACTATGTATGCATGTATGTATAATTGTATATATGCATATATATATGAATGTATGCGTGCATGCATGTATGTAATACATACATGCATACATACATACATACATGGCACTTCTGAACTTCGTAAGAAGGGCGATATCAAAGATCAGTTGTATTGTATTGTATTGTATATTGTATTGTATTGTATTTGAACACTTGTTATAGCGCCCCAACCAGATTTCCCATTCAGAGGCGCTCCCGACTACTGCGCGAACGCTGAATCGGAGTTTCACGCCGAAGCGCATGAGCAATTGCGAGTGAAGGACTTGCCCAGGGTCCCTACGCGGCCACTTTGAGGTGGATCCGAACCCGCAACCCTCCAGCTGCAAGGCACCGAACATACCCCTAAACCACCGCGCCCCAGTTGTATTGTGATGTGTTGTATTGTGTGTTGTATTGTACTCCACGTTTATAATGCGACCGAGCCACCCGCAGTAAAGATCCGAGAAATTAATCTCTGATAATCCGACCCGACCGGGAAGCGAACCCGGGGCGCCGGCGCGGAGAGCGGGCACCAACCCACTCGGCCACTCAGGATCCTTATGTATACATACATACATACATGCATTACACACAATAATACTTACACAAGTCTATTTCACTCAAATTTCGAACCTGGCTGACAGAAATGAATCACAGCCACAAGCAGCAACCCAAATATAAGACTATATTTCTCTATTACTCTCGTCAATAGCAAGTGAACGTTCAACAGATTTAAAAAGCGCCTAAGAACAATGCATGCAATTAACACAATTGATTACACAGAATTTCCTACAATCAAGTCAACTGGCTTCGCTCTATGTCGACCACAAGAATTTCCTAAAGAATGACAAAATGAATCATTAACAATATGTTTGCATTTAATACTTCAGCTCAAAAACCGACATCCCGTTAATAATGTTATTTATATAGCAAGATGCTGTAACTCAGGGGTGTCAAACCTTTTTTAATGGCGGGCCAGTGGCAATATTTTCCAGAAAGTGGCGGGCCAGGGTGTTGAAGGCTCCTGATCAACATGGGGTATATATCTGGAAGGGGTCTCCGTAAGGTATTTTGCAAAACTAAATCTTAGATGGTTCATTGTAGCATACAAACAGTCAAATTATGTAGACATAAAATCCTAATTTTGATCTTCATTAGGCCTATCAGTCTCGAACAGCACATAAAATTCATTAAGCCTAAGGTCAATGTATTCTAGTTGAGAGGCAGGTCCTATTGTTGATAAATAACTCAAATTTATCTAAAAAATATTAGAACAAATTCCTGTCAAACGCATAGTAAGCTCGTAATAGAAAAATTAATGAGATATGGTTGAATATAATGTATCCGCAGTGTATAATATAGAAAAATACTGATTAGTAATAGTTGCATTGGAAACTTGACACTGTTTTTGTTAACGAGAGTAGGGATGTCAAATTGCATATCTACAGCTAGCGCTACTCTGACACTTGCGTGTAGATTTGAGTTAGTCAGCCGTGATCTGTCGTGTGTTAACAAGCGTCATCACAATTTTCTAGGCTTTCAACAAGCAATCTTTTACAATGTCTTCCTCCGCAAAAGTCTTCATAGCTGTGGCAATCATGTGAAAAACTGCATAGCTCGCTTCTACAGTAGACACTGACTTGTGTGTGATTGTCTTGAAAGCATGCAGCTGCTTGGACAAGATCATCTCCAAATCTTCAATCTTATATCTTTCCTACTGTAGCCTAGAAGCCCGCTATAAATACCGTCATGCATCGTGTCATAATGTCTACGGAGGTTGTATTCCTTCATCACACTAACTTTTTCGTGACAAATTAAACATGCTGGATTGTAATGCGAAACGACCTTGATTCGCTATCCACTTTTCTCTTCTTATTGAACTTTGATAACATTTTAATTTTAAAAACAGATAATTGAACCAACCGGAAACCAGACACAGAGATGTGCGTCTTAATAAAGAAAACCTCTATGTGCTTGGTATTGACTGCGAAAAATTAAAACATTCAAACTTTTATTCTCAAATTTTGCAGTCTTTAGGGAAGTTTGGACAAAGTGCCGCGGGCCAGAAAAAAATCATCGGCGGGTCAGAAATGGCCCGCGGGCCTGCTCTTTGACATCACTGCTGTAACTGAATGCACAGCAAATGCGCTTAACACTATAAAGACGAGAGTGAACTAAAACCAAATGCAGATCATCGCTTAAGTGCTAAGCAACTGTTGTTAAGATGACATTAACAAACAAGTCTTCAATATCCTTTGAATGTCCTCCAGCGATATATCTCAAGATCCCGAATCGCAGCAGGCAATACAATACAATACAATACAATACAATACAATACAATACAATACAATACAATACTCGTTTATTGAACTCATGAGCTGACAAAACGCAACTTCAACAAATCACATGATTCAGGGCTTCTAAGGGAGCGGTATAACTAAGTCAGTAGGCATTCTTATATTCTTATAGGCAGGATAGCCTATTATACCCAAATCTCAATACGTACAACGTTGTAAAATTATTTAAAACATATTTTAGCCATGTTTTCATCGCTCATCCAACTTCTACTTCTACTATAACATATTTCCAAACCTCATCTACTATAACATATTTCCAAACCTCATCGAACTTCTAGTTTTACTGCAATAGTTCAGCATCAATACCATCCATGGTTTCATCGCTCATCCAACTTCTACTTCTACTATAATTTCCAACCTAACATATTTCCAACCGTCATTCAACTTCTACTTCTACAATAAATATGTTGATCGCTCATCCAACTTCTAGTGTTACTGCAATAATTTAACACCAATACCATGGTTTCATCGCTCATCCAACTTTTACTTCTGCCGTAAGTACGCTCATCCAACTTCTAATGTTATTGCAATAATTTAGCATTAATGCAATGTTTTCATTGGTCATCCAACTTCCAGTTTTTTACAATAACATATACTTATAACTGCTGTACGTATTGGGATTTGGGTATGCCAGCAGCAGGCAGAGCATTCCATACTGTTGGACCAGGGATATGGAGAACGTCCTTGATCCAGACCCACTGGCTTCCACGTCTATACATATGTACATGTAAATCTTCGAGATTTCGCCACACAGAAACTGCGTCAAGCGATTGGTTTACAAACTGGCGCTATATCAAGTCAAGAGCTAAGAACCAGGTTGTTGAGGTCTGAGGGGTTCAGACCTGACTAGTATGAGGCTTAAATCTTCGTTGTTCAAGTATTGCTGACCCGTCACTAAAACAGGGTCTCGACATTAGTATCTAGTAAAATCAGACATTAATATCTCGTAAAAACGGACAATAATATCTCGTAAAAGCAGTTTAACAGCTTCGAATTCTAACCATGTTATATAGAAGTAGCTGCAGACACTTTCCATGGATATCCTTAAACGCAAGGTCCATTTAGTACATTTTTCAAAGCGATATAGGCTATATACAACACCGAAAATAGTACGAGGCTTAACTCTTCGTTGTTCAAGTCAAGTTTTGCTGATCCGTCTCTAAAACAGGGTCTCGACATTAGTATCGCGTAACAGCAGACATTAGTATCTCGTAAAAATGCACATTAATTTCTAGTAAAAACGGACATTAATATCTCGTAAAACCAGATACTATACATAGGTTTAACAGCTTCGAATTCTAACTATGTTCTATAGAAGTAGCTGCAGACACTTTCCACTGATATCCTTACACGCATGGTCCATTTAGTACATTTTTTAAGTGATATATGTGCACCGCAAATACGAGAACGGGCATTTTGCCAAACTAGCCCTGCTCGTATAGTCTAGTCCTCCAGATCAGTGACGTCTAACACCCCACCTGGAATGTGAGAAGAAACTCCGGTTTGTAAAGTTTATTAAATAAACTTTAATGAATGCGTCGCAAAATTTTTGCGACGCATTCATGTCAAAGACGATTTGCGTTGAACAAACTTTCATTCTGGCCTACTTATATAATTATGAGACTTAGAAGTCACACAGATCTGCGAGTTAATATAAGTTAACCTCCCCCCCCACTTCAGACAACCGTGTCAGATCGTTCTCCCTATCCTCTCCCCAACCCCCATTGGTAGACGCCAGTGCTCCAGAGCAAGTGAAATGTAATGTACATTATCGTACGTTTTGTGTTCTTTGTGTTCAAGGACAGTGTCTTTCGTCTGTATCCAACAACAATGTTGCTTTAGTAAGTTCTTCAGGTGGAAAGTCTCTATTTACAGTTGTTGTGCATCATTATAAGGCAGTCTATTCTTGCCTAATCTAATCTAAGCTAATCTCTTTTTCATATAATCTGATGACGCTATAATCAAATCATCATAGCGTCATCTGATGACGCTATAATTTCTAATCTAGTCTAATGACTTCTGTAGCGACGTGAAGTCGTCACAATGCACGATACGTCAATCATTAGTCATCCACATATGTGTGAGAGCATTTTGTCGACATTTGTGTCTGCTTCACTAGACATGTCCGAATAAAACGAGTGTGGCCGAGTGGACTACAGGTAGCGACTTGTGTTGCACACGTGACAGGCGTCATCTTGCGGTCGGTTTTCGTAGCTGCACGACCCACACTGCCACGTCTCATCATGACCAAGGTCGTCGCTCTTCCACGGATCCCTCGTCTTGCCAGCGGTCAAGGACCCCGAAGGACGCCCAGAGGTCAAGGTCAGGGTCTGCGAGGGGTCCTGATACACGGAGAGGGGCGGTCGCGGGAGATCAGAGGCGGTCTGGAACTGCCACGGCTGGTAGGGGGAACATGGATCGACGTTGAAGCCCTGTCGGCCAGAGGGACCTCGGACGCTTCCTCCTGGAGGTGGTGGTGGAGGTGGGGCGTTCTGACGAGTGGAGGAGGGCTCGAGCTGTGCGAGGACCAGTCGACGCGTCGCTGGGTCCTTCATCTGCTCAGGGTCAAGGTTGAGGAGTGTGGCCACTGGATCGTCATCATTTCCGGCGTATCCATGGAGATGATGTTGATGATGCTGGTGGTGATGGATGGCGGCCACTTCGGTTCCGAACCCAGGCGTCGCCAGGGTCTCTGCCTCTGGGCCGAACTCGCCTTGACCCTTGGCCCTGACGCCTCGCCCCCTCAACGCCATGACCTCGGAGGGGTTCCTCTGGTTGCTGCCACTCCTGTCCCGCGACTCCTGTCGTTCCAGGCGACCTGACTCGATCGTGTGGTAGGAACTCTTCTTCGACGTCGGGTCCTTGAACTCGGCGCCTGACCTTGACCTCTCCTGCCTGAAGGTCGAGAACGACAGATTGGACTCCTCGGTCGTTGGCTGACCCCAAAGGGCGGGAGCGTTGACCCTTGGCGGAACCGCGTCCTTCTTTTCCTTCCTCGTCGTCGCCCTCATGGTCCCCAGTTTGGACTTATCGGCAGAGGGGAACCCGTAGTAGACGGACTCTCCCCTTGAAAGGTCTTCCACGGCGTCGTAGACGTTTTCCACTTCTGGATGGGCTGTCGCTCGCCAGGATTCTGTCCGCTTCAGGTTGCCATGGGAACCGGCTGCTGTCGGCTTTGGATCGACCTGGAAAGCTCTTAGTCCAGCTTGATTCGACTTGGAAAATGATGCTTCATTTTCTCCACCTCCGCCTTCTCCGCTTCCAACGCCTCCCTCTCGTCCTAATCCTCTAAGGTTATTCTGAGATAGTCCCGTAATCGACTGGGTGCTTTTCCCGCCTCCATCTGGTCTTCCTCCTCCCTCTCCCCCTTCCACGATCTCCCTCGGTTCTTCCTCAGCCCCTTCTCCCTTTCCCCCTCCTTCTCCCACCTTGTTAACCGCCGTCGGGGTACTCTTTCCCCTTCCACCCTTGGTCAGGCGGTGCCTCTCCCGTACGTGGTCAGCGCAGACCCTCCCGTCACCCGTGACCTCTTGCCTGACCTCGAAGACAACCCTCGACATTATTCCGATCGGCTTCACGGCATTTGCCACCCGTTCCATTTCGCTGCACTCGATGGAGGCGAGGAAGAGGTCAAAGGCTACGCGTCCTACGTCGCTTCTGAGGGGCATCTGGAGCATCTGGAAACAGTGGACGACCCTCTTGTAGCCGAGAAGGAGGAGGATGTCGTCTGGTTGACTGATCTTGTTCTCGATCTTGATCTTGAAGAATCCGGAAAACATCTAAGCAAGACAGTTGCATCTCGTAATCGCCATAAATTCATGAATGAATGAATGAATAATTGAATGAATGAATGAATGAATGAAATGGAATGACTGCCTGCCTGCCTGCCTGCCTGAATGAATGAATGGTTGAACTGGCAAATGAATAAATGAATGGAATGAATGAATGAAATGGAATGACTGCCTGAATGAATGAATGAATGATTGAACTGGCAAATGAATAAATGAATGGAATGGAAAGGATTAAATTAATGATTGATTGAATTGGCAAATGAATAAATGAACGGGAATGACTGATTCAATTCGCAAATGAATAAGCGCATGAAATGGCATGGGATGAAATGGAATGAATGAAAGAATGGCAGTATAATTAGGAAGAAGGAAGGATGGAAGGAAGGAAGAAATGAAGGGACGAAGGAAAGCAGGAAATTAGGAAAAAATGACGGTATGTAACGTTCCTGGATGTAACAAAGAAATACAATTGTTAATATATATACGTAGAACAATCGTTCCCGTGATCTCACCGTTATCGTGTGAAACTCCGTCTTCCACGGATAATCCCAGAGATTCAGCGCATACGACTCCATGTGACGCAGAACTTCGGCCGTCTGCCCCGGATGCCACGGTCTCGCCTCTGATTGGACGCTCTTCCTGATGACGTCAGCGATGACGGGGTCGAGCCGATGCATTGGGCTTGCGTTGCTAAGGAACCGGATCCCCAAGTCCGTCACGGACTTGTATCCCTCTTGGCGTTCAGACGACGGGACATCTAGTATGAGGCTACGGTAAGACGTCCGAAGTTCCTCCCTATGCTTGTCCATGTCCTCGCTCTCTTTTATTTCCCGCCCCATTACGTCAGCGTTACGTCACCGCGTAAAAGTAGACGTCATCGACATTACGCCACAGTTTTATGCGTTCTCAATGTTTACGTCAGCGATATACTGCACGTCACCGCCGCGTCACTGTTATATGAGTACTCGAAGCGATTGCGTCACTAAAAATGTAAGCGTGTTGTAAGCCACTGTTACACCGTTTTAAGCAGAATTCTTCCATCAACAGGTATTTGGTTACCAATATCAATGCACCAACTACATCGTCATCGTTCTAGCGTGTACTTGAGTACCTTCTAACGTCATTGAAAAATCACCAGTTACGTCACGATTTCCGGCTTCAATTGGATCTGTAGTTCTGCAATAAATAGAAACAGAAACTTGTAGCACTGACTTTTTATATTATAATATTCGCATAGCGCTAATATTATGCGTAGGCTACTTAAGCAAGGGGTTAGGTTTTTGGACACATCGGGCGCTGCCAAGATGACCAGGACCATACCAGGGTCTTGCGAGCAATGCTTTCCGTCCATCCGAGAGGCTGGAAGAGACCTGTTGGACCCTCTTGCCAAGCGTGATAAGAACAGTGAACTTTGTATAGCCACATTAAAAGCCGGAGCCGTGTACATGTATACTGGCCTAGTTACGCTGGTATACAAAGCACTCTTTGAAAATCGTTTATAAAGTTCTTACACGTGCAAACGTTATCACTGATAGAGGCGCATATAAATAGGCCTACTTAAGTGTCGGAGATAATAAAAATCATATGTCATCGATCAACTGAAGTAGCCTATCGATCAGTCATCGATAGCGTAGCAAGTTCCTTGTTTACTCCGTCAGTAGGCCTATATGTATCGAAACACGTGATCTAAACATGGACCTACTTACCAACAATCCAACATGTACATTCGAGACAGTACAGCACTGTATTAATCCATGGACCATGCGGTGCATAGCCAGTACACAAATCTCACGAAATATTACATAGTTCAAATTGAACCCCAGACCGGTACTTAGACTAATTTGAATGCATATCTACACTCTGCCTACATTTGTGCACAGTCCTTTCCAAATGATTGGAACACACACACACACTCACACACACACACACACACACACACACACACACACACACACACACACACACACACACACACACACACACACACACACACACACACACACACACACACACACACACACACACACACACACACACATCACACACGCGCGCACACACACACAGACATTCCTAGACGCTATATATGTGTAGGCCTATACAAACACATACACTACATTTATACAATAGACTATTATAGTGTATGGAAATATATAACAGGAAGCAAATTGGGGAAACGCAATGAAATTACCCGCCTGCTTTTTATATGACAGCAATCAAATCGATATGCAAGAGCACAGCCAGGCGTGAACGACCACGATATAGCCTATAGCTACACGTTAGCTTACACGTTAGTTAAAGCCAAGGCCCTATACTCTCAAGGGAGTCAAGGCTTCTCTAGGAACCCGGTACCAGTAGTCGATTATTTCACAGGCCTGATTTTCACGCTAGCACGGATCGTGCTCGGGCAACTTACGCTGACGTGGGGGGCCGCAGTTTGAAGGATCTCACCCAATAAATTAATTGAAAATTAGCAAATTTCTGGAATATAAGTTGCATAGCATAATTTTCACGTCAACACGGATTGTACACGGGGAACTAAGATAACGCTAGGCAGCGGTTTAAAGGTTCTTACCCAATAAATTCCTTGAAAAGAAGCACATTTCTGGACTAGGTTGTCTAGCCTCTTACGATATGAACTCCCTGGTCTTTCTTTACCTCTATTCCGAAAGCGCTTGAAAACCATTTCCTTCAATCCTGGTTTACGTCGCTAGCGACGGATAAGTATGAGAAGTTTCTTTTCTGAAGAGGCGCTATATAAATCTATGTTTTGCAATTACAATTGCATTACGATCGCTACAGAAGAACGTACACATATGCATTTACATTATGCAAATGTACACTCGCAAAAATAGCTATGACCTTCGGCTTCGTCCACACATGTACCAACTTCGGGTCAAAGATCCAACAACTCCTAATATATTAGAATCTATATTGGCGCTGCCAAATGTACAGACCTCTAAAATAGTAATCACCAGAGCATCCAGTAACTACTATAGCACCAAATAGAACTGCTATATGATATCTAATACGAATCCAAGAACCATAAACAATGACCTAAAACAATAATCACAATATCGCCCAGCAAGCATGTGCACGGACTCGCTAGTATCTCCCTATAAAGAGTAACTCTCGATGTAAATCTTGCGACTATGTCAACGTTGATGAAATTGAATAAACCAAAATTGACTGAGAATAAGGTCGAACGCTTGAGAGCATTCTAGAAATTCGCCACTTGTGAAGTTTTTGGACTTAACTATGCATTCGACGAATCAGAGGTTTAGGCCCTAACGCAAATCCACTGCGCGAATTATTCTAAAGGCGACCGTAGGCCTACACTAAAGGGTTGCATTGACAAAGGCATCAATCGCTGGCGCATCAAAATCAATCAGGTCAATATCTAGAAGATCAGAACTAAGATATATATGTGGCGAAGGAAATAACTTAATAATAATAATAATAATAATAATAATAATAATAATAATAATAACAACAACAACAACAACAACAACAATAATAATAATAATATAATAATAATAATAATAATAATAATAATAATAAATAACAATAATAATAATAATAATACCTCTGGCACAAATAGATGAAATAATAATAATAATAATAATAATAGATTTGTATAGCGCCGTAACGCAGCCGAGGCCGAAGGAAGTGACGCTTTACACGAGTTCAGAGTCACATGATTGCTTAAAAGATCGATATTATATCCCGAGTTGCGATATAAATGTCTCCAGAGATGGCGCATTCTTCACATGGTCGAGAAGACAGTTCCATGCAGTGGGTCCTCCAACATAGCAGGAACAGTCGCCAAACCTCGTAGAAGACGTAGAAGACTTACCATCTGATTTCTTCTATTTAATCCGCAAACGCCGAGTCCAAGAAAATGAGGTCGTTAACGCTTTGTACTCATGGCTGTCTCTTTGAATTGACTAAAAGTAACTCATCTTCTTTTGTGCATGCCTAATAGATCGCCTAAAGTACATTTGCAGCCCTTTTATCACCAGGCTTGCCGTCTACATTTATATAGACCTAGACTAAACAGCGACTTCAAATAACGCGACTCCAAAGTCCCATAGCGTATAAACCTCAAGAGATTGGGCTATACCTACGCAACGTAGTAGACCCCTATACCAAGAAAAATGAGAGGATGTTAAGCAGGCGGGTATCATTATTTCCAATATACGCCTACGAGAATCATTTAAAGAAATATTAACTTAGCCTACTACTAGCCCGAATACAACTAGGCCACGTCATTAACGATTATAATTAAATAGGCCTAAATTATCCCTGTATATAGGCCTACAATTATACCTGCTCCGATATCAGGTGACATGTGACATACGATTACCCCACTTATTAGCCACTAACAGATTCAACCAATTCAAATTTATATATATATATATATGCGTAGGCCTATATATTGTATGTATACAGGCGTATATATATTATATATATGTTTAATAAGGCCTATATGTGTATATAGAGATGTGCATATGTATATACAGTAAATATACATCCATGTAAGCCCTATATATATATATAACCGATAGCGTAGGCTGTTATATAGGCCTGCAGATCAATTTCCAATTTCTACAAATGATTTCGCTGGAAGCCCATACACTATAGCATCCGCGTATTTACAATGCCCTCGTTTTTTCCCGACGCCCGACCACAAAATTCAGGGTTTTACACGACGGGGGAAGAACAGCTGCAACAACAGCCTTTGTTCCAAATGACAATGGCTGGGTTTACCGGTGATTAGGTCTGTCCAAAAGACAGGCTATTCGGTGCTCGAGCGGCCATTGTGAGAGGCTCATAATAACACTTGACGCCGTCTGAAGTATAGACCTATATTATAGGCCTATACTTAAGACGGCTTCAAGTGAACCAAAGCCGTTACGGCTACAAACATTCCCTAACATAAATCATATATCGATATATATATATATATATATATATATATATATATCGATGCATAACTTGTATATGTATATAGTACGTATATTATATATATTAAGTATATATGTCACAGTATGTGTGTATTCAATATCTGCCACAAGCTTAATTAACTGGGCCCCTAACCAGCGGGAGTCTATCCCTTCTAGGAGTGTCCTTTGTTCCTAATGATATAATGTACTTTCATCTACAAGTGCAATCACTATAAATTTTATTTTGGCTAAACAAGTAGAATAATAAAAAAATATTGAATAGAACATTAACTGATCTACTCATAGGCGTAGACTCTGCCGGGGCAGCCGGGGCACGTGCCCCCCCAATAATTGAGATGGTGGGGCATTGCCCCACCAATAAATTCAGAGGAGAATTTCTTAAAATATTAAAAACTTCGTCAGAAACAGAGACAAAGAACTTAAATACTATCAGAAATTCCATAATGAAAACCAAGATTTATTTATATCTTCAATGTTTTCAAGTCTTCAAGGCTTCAATATGAAACAAATTTACATGTAAGCAAAAAGCAACCATTTCAGACTGAAACTGTTCTCGTTCTCGTCTCTACGCTGGATAACATCTTCTCGTCTATTGACAATGGAAATTCCTGTCTCTCACCATGCCTTGACCTCAGTGCAGCCTTCGACACCATAAACCACCAGCTACTGCTTTCAAGACTCACCAAAAGGTTCTGTGTGACTGTGTCCCCTGGGATTGCCTTAAACTGGTTAGCTTCTTACATATAGATGACCGTATCAGCAGGTTGGCATCGGAACCGCAGCACAGGGTTTACACTGCTGGAATGCCACAGAGGTCTGTCCTGTCCTTATTATTTAGATTCCTACTTCCCAATCAGTCGTACAGCTAATCACTTTGGAGTCCAATTACAACAGTAACCGGATGATACTCAGCTCCATCTTGCTCTGTCACACACCGATCAGCCTGGTAAACAGAAAAATTTCCATGGCTCTGTTTCAATGGTTTGACCATAAACCCAGACAAATCTGAGGCAATTCTGTTCGGTTCGCGCCAACGGCTGCGTTCTCTTCGTAATTCAAATTCACTTCCTTCCTTCAAAACGCGGCTCACAACTCACCATTTCTTCTTCGATTTCAAGCACTTGGATATTATAACTGCATCTTCTCCTAGCGGTTGACGATCAGCGTCATAATAATAGATTTATTTTCTACAATAAAAATAATAATAATACATTAATGTAATGAAATGATGCGACCAGTTTTCGCGTTCTGATTGTCCACCCATGCCCCTCCAATATTTTGGACAAGTTAACTGATCTACTTGCTTATTGTTATAATTGTACTGTTCTGATTTTGTAATGAACTGGTTCAATAAACTCGATTGAATTGAATTGAATATAGGTATAAGCGAATAGCCTACACTATACAGCTTATATTTATATAATGATCAATTGAATAGCGGTATACGCGGAATGTACATGTATATATTATAAACACGTGCAAAGCATGCATTATAATTTATAATTCTCTGTCGTTCGACCTCTGACCTCTCGTTGTCGTTTCTTCCTGGACCATAAGATGTCGCCATGCACCCTTTACACTCGAGTGTATACATACACGTGCGTGCGTGTGTGTGAGCGTGAGTGCACGCATGTCTGAGTGCGTGCGTGGCGGTGGCTCCGATTTTTTAAACGATAGCCACCCACCAATCTTTTGTCTGCCGTTCGACAGTACCTGATTGCGATATGACGTGTGCAAACACTGTAATAGCTCCCTTCCGGTACCTCCCCCAAAGCGCTGCCTTTCCGGATATATCTAACTTACAGGTGCGACTTTAAGTGAACAAGATGTGTGCTGAGCCCAGGACCTCTGTATGATGACCCTTGGGCAGAAAGGTCGAAGGTTTCCCATACCCGAAACAGGCGCCTGCTTTCATCCTGTGCTATATAGCAGCCATATTTGGCTCAGGCTTTCCTCGGGCATTCTCTGTCTGCATGCAGCTGAACGTACTAGTGTACGTTTTGTATTCGGTTAAAGGTATAATAAAATATACCTTTCTAACATATCATGTTGGAATTTAGCGTGATTCTATTATATTGGATTACATGTGGGAAAAGATTCTTGAGTCAATATCATCATTTTCATTTAATATAGGAGCCCATGGCTGAGGTGAATCAACTGCAACAGTGCACTAATAGTTAAGGATTGTTCCAAAAGAAAGTTACGATGCATGAGAAAACCTGACGAGCTCGCAGCGATATGCGAAAGCGAAGAACCTGTATATCTCCACTGACAGATTAGCGTAGGGATCGGCGACCAGTGACAACTATAAGACAAAGCCAGTGTGATTCTCGTTAACGATAACGATAACGAAAACGTTCGTTAACGAAAATAAAATGATTTCGTTAACGATAACTATAACTATAACTATAACGAAAATAACACTAACGAAAATTCATCTTTATTTTCGTTAATGCAAAAAATAAAAATAGGAAGTGCAATATTGACGATTCGACATAAATGAGAACGAAAAATTCGATATTTTTATTATGCAATTTGTCAGTTACTTTGGAAACTCGTGTATTCATGAAGCGGAATGCACCCATGCTTCAAAGGCTTTCAAAGCTCTGAGCAAATTGTGAAACAGCGTGTTAATACGCACAATTTTGCTTATAGCCTTAATTATTGTAACTAAGTAGTAACTAAATTAACTAAAATAAAAAGCCATTAACTATAACTATAACTAAAAAATAATACTAACTATAACTATAACTATAACTAAAATAAAAACCATTAACTATAACTGTAACTATAACTAAAACAAAATCTGTAAGGAGAATCACACTGGACAAAGCTCTTTGATGTATACCGGCGTCGTGTCAAGCATCGCGTCCAAGTAGAAGGATCTTTAATCGAATCCCTTCCTGCATACGTAGCCAAAGGCGCCGACGCTCACGTAAGTTTTGGCTCTGTGACGCCGAAGCAGGAACATGCTCAGATTTGCTCACACAACTTCTTTGGATACATTAATACCACAAAAATACAGTGCCTGGCTGTTCCTTTGTATTCGAAGCTTGCTAATATGGTAATTGACTTATTGTGCTATACATAGACGCTTTTCACTTAATCAATAGGCCTATCTAATAATTATAATAAACTTTTCGAGTGGTTGCAAAAATGACAAAAATATAATATACTTATAGATTATATCGGTTATAATGTATAATTTTATCCACCTTATGTCTGTACTTGTCTGAAGTTAGCTCGCACAACTTTTAAACACTTCCCGTGCGCTTCCGGGGCCACTGCATTTTGGTCACTAGGGGTCGTCCATTAATTATGTCAACAAATTAGGGGGAGGGGTTTGGAAAAGTTTGACAGTTGTTGACAAGGTGGTTCGGGGTTCGGTACAAGTTGACGTCAACAAATTTTTCTGGAATAAATCAACACAGACCCTTCCAAATGGTATACCGAAAACATTAAGAAATGCTAAAAATGTATAAAGTGCTTAATGTTTAATACTACTAAAAGGCTGGTTAAAAGACTAAACTAATAGTTTTTTAAATTCGAGATTGCATTTTTAGTGTAATTTTTTAAATGATTCTACATGTATTGAGCCATTTTGTTTCTTTTTGTGGGGGGGGGTTCTGGGATTGTTGACATAATTTTTTATGGGGTCCGTCAATGTTTGACAGTTGTTTACAAGGGGGGGGGGGGAGGGGGTCAAAAATTGCCTAAAATTTGTTGACATAATTAATGGATGACCCCCTACTTGTAAGGTAGGCTACAGCTAAAGTCAACCTTTTTAGCCACAAGATATCGACCTGAATGACCTCTGGTGGCCGTAAGATGTAGTCATACACCTAGTACTGTTGGGGGAAGTGTACAGTGCTGTTTAAAATAATCCCATTCTAACTTATAGACCAATTATAATCGCAAGGTAATTCAAACTCATTACCCCTATACTGCATAGGCCTACAGGCTACAGCTGCAGCCTGCTTTTATCAATGTGTTCACGAAGTATAGTTATATAGTTCACCGCCACATGAGGCATACAAACGTACGTACATAAATATACATGCAAGTGCTTGAGTAATGTAAACACAGCATAATGTTATGTACAAATTGTACATAGGTACATACTAAACATATATATATATACAAACATACATTCATACATACGTAACTAGTAAATACATACATGCATATTATGATTAATGCCGCTTTATAAATGTTTTAATACAATACAATACAATATATACATATACACGTATACAAACACGCATCCAGACATACAGACATATGAAAGCACATGCATACATAAATAAATACATACATACATACATACATTATGTATGTATGTATGTATGTATGTATGTATGATACATACATACATACATACATACATACATACATACATACATACATACATACATACATACATACATACATACATACATACATTATACATACAGTGTATGTATGTATGTATTTATACATACATACATACATACATACATACATACATACATACATACATACATACATACATACATACATACATACATACGTACGTACGTACATACGTACGTACGTACATACATGAATACATAATACATTTAATAGCCCACATTCACATGGCACCAAATTACAGTAGAACTGTCTACATACCTCCTATCATGGTCCATGGTCTCGACGTGGATGGCGTAGACATCACAACCACATCAGCAGTGCAAAATTATACGGCACAGTATAACACAATAAGAATGCCGCATCATGCAGCGCAATTATATTTCCTCGGTGGAAATTAAAATTATGCTCGAACGCAATAATCATAGCTGACGGTTATGACTGCATAGCTTAGCTTAGCATAATGCATTCCAACAGCTGGTGGCTTTTCACGTGCTATTTTCATCCTAGCCTCTGGGTCTAGATGACCTGAGCCTTACTAAGGTTCACGTGCGTTTTAGTGGGTCATCCTGCGTAGAGAAAAAATTCCCTAAAATAGTAAACAATTGTCATAGCGTGAAACGTACCGTTTGTTGGGTGATTCCGTTGGCTAATGAATTATTCATGAGCCGCAGGCTGTTGCCCACGTGATTTACTTGCATTTTAACACTCTGATGCTGCCATCTCGTGAATGAAGTTGAAAGGCCATCTGCCGAATAATACTGTAGTGATTTCTGTTGTCGCATTTTTGGCCTGTACCAGTTGTGTTGCTTGTTGCTCTACAAAATAAACTGGCGGCGCGCATTCCAGAGGGCGGAAAACTTCAAACTTAAAAAATTAAAAATTAAACCTTAAATTTAATTTAAAACAGCGAGCGAGAAAACAGTAAATAACTTTTCTTTAGGCCTACTGGTCATATTGAGAATTACTTCTCGTAGGAGAACAACAAGGCCATTTGGATCAGTGGAGGCGCCAGGATTTCAGGTGGGAGGGGGCTAAAGCTCCAAGCCCTTCCCTTTGTCCCCTCCTCCCCGTGATTTGCAGTGATTTCCCACTTTGGGGGGATGAGCCGCAGTAAGTGGGCTAAGCCTCCTATCCCCTCTGGCGCCGCCACTGATTTGGATAGGAACATTCAAGAGCTCTCACCTATTATTACCTATATGTAGGCCTAGTTGAAACAGTAACGTGGCCGTGTAATCGTAACCAGATCATTGAAGCACAAAATAATAATATATTTTAACTTGAGCTATGCGCACCAATTCAGTTGTTCAAAGGATTGCAGCATAACCTCGTAAGATGGCCGTTTCCGGTTTAGGACGCTGTCGCTCGGAGAACAATGTGAAAAGTTAATAAATTGCGTTTCCTCTTAACTATTGTTTATAATTATAATTTGCAAACGGCAGAAATTTGAAACTTTTCAGCCCCGCAAAGTGCCTGTGTTCTGATTTGGTTTTATTTGTTGTTAAGGTCAGTATAAACTATAAACACGTTCTCTCGTGCTGACGTGAGAGTGAGGTGAGACGATATTCGCTTTGTAACGCTGAATCCGATTCGCATTAAACTGGCATAAAACTCGAGTATTGATTTCATAAGACCACCTGTTGTTGGCAGCTGCCGCTAATGCGATGGTTGGTAGCGGTTCTGGTATAGGTTTCCTACCCTTGGTATGCCTACGTATGCCCCGAGGATGGAGATCAAAATAAAAATTAGTTAGGCCAGGTGACTTCTGTATCGTATAGCCATATTGTGCAGGTGTTTATTTCCTGCCTGATGGTGAAATCTAGGGAGTCCTGCATCACCCAATGTGTGATTGCAGGTGTTGATCCATGAACCTACACCTGTAAATGACTACAGTACCTGGTACTGAAAAAGTCATTACCCTACTGGGATGGGCATTTTAATGTCAACAAGTTTTCCCAATAGTAGAAGGAGGATTGGAAGGCAAAGCAAACTAATGGTGTGGTAAAAACATTTGCTATCATTGGCAAAGTCCTTACGGGTGGAGGTCTTCTTTGTTCTCCATAAATCCACCTGTAAATTACTATCAAGTTTAGCAGTGGGGGATAGAAGCCAATAACTGGTTCAAAGGTGCACTAAAAGCCACTAATAACTTTGTGAGAAAAGCTGAAGAGGTGAATTAAGATAAGCACCCTCCTTTCATTAGATTTCTCAACAGTTGAAGGATCCAGAGCAACTATGAACCAACAACTGGAATGCCTTTCCTTATGGGTTACACAGCTTCACAATTCTTAAGTTACAGCTGTCTGTAAATGCATTTAATTTTAATTGTAATTACGACAATTTGTATGGCATCGTCAATAGCAAGCTATAGGGACGTAACTAGCCTCCTAAACAAAGCTGAAGCCCCAAAGTAAATCAAGCCCCTAGCCCCACTATAGGCTCGTGCTACAGCACACGCCATGCTCAAGGCTTAAGCCCCAAACAAAAAGTCCCAATTACGTTACTAACTTACCAGCAAGGTACTTCTAGGATTCTTTACGCACAGTATACTGTCAGCACAAATACTCATGTTTGGAGTTATATAACAGGTGCATTTTAACTGTTTTTTAAACAGAAAGGCTTTGGTTTCCTGAATAGGTGCAGGGACACGTCCAGACCGTGGAACCCGAAAGGTCTGATCACCCATTTTAGTTTTAGTTACTAGCACAAATTGTAATTATGACAATTTATATAGCATCACCAGTAGCAAGCTACTTCTAGGACGCTTTACACACTGTCAGCACAAATGCTAATGCTCAGAGTTATGTAACAAGTGCATTTTTAGTGAATGCATCATCGGAATTTGCTGATGCAAACTCGACCTATTGGGATCATCTGATAGCAGCCTGATGTTGGCTGCGAGGTAGCGTTGTGCGCAGTTGTCAAGACTTTGTCCCTTTAGTCATAACTAGAGAAATTCCAGACCAAACTGCATTATAATATCAGACAGAAAACATAAAGAAAACTTTTAAAGCAGTTTAATGCAGTCAAAACAAGGCACAATAAAGCATGTGCAGAAATGTCTGTACAACCAAGCCTTCTCTCACCCTGGTTAGTTGTTTTCTATATTTCAAGGGGTCAATCCATAAGGGCCATCAAAGCGCAATGCAAACCATTTGCAATAAATGTTTACAAACATACGTGATAACAGCTATAGGACAGATGTCAGGGAAGTTTCTGTGACATGTCGTGAAAGTTTCCGTGACATATCGTGAAAGTTTCTGTGACTGTGACATGTCGTAAACGTTTCGGTGACATGTTGTGAAAATTTCTGTGACATGTCGTGAAAGTTTCTGTGACATGTCGTGAAAGTTTCTGTGACATGTCAGAAACTTAATCTTTGACATTTCAGAATATCTCATCACGCAGACAGTCTTCATTTTACAACATATTAAAATTGTCGCAGTGCACTGTTAACCCTATTTAGTAAAATCTGCACCGTCATAACCAAAGCATGTATACACCAAAACATATGCCGTCAACATTTGTGAAAATATATATTCCACTAACAACACTACAGTTTAGTATGCCACTACTACTAAGCAGTCACTTTCTCGAGACTAATACATAATAAAATATACTTTAACTGTAATCATTATGCATTATGGTATTTTGTCACTCTTCTGGAACAATTTGTTCTTTCATCAAATCCATTTTCCATCAACCTGACTCAAATCGTAAAAAAATAGCAAGCCTACTATTGGGCCTAAATATAGCAAGCCTAATTTAAGAATTATCTGAATATACCAAATAGCTAACTAGTGCATTATAGGCACTTGTCAGTCTTCACAAAAACACTGGCACTTTCTGAGTGTCAGTTAGGTTAGCACAGACTTGATGAACAGCTATTACTTTAAAACGGCCAATTATCAAGTTAATGGTTAATTCCATTATCATCATCAATAAAAAAAACTGTCTATGGAACTCTACACAATGCACTCAGATCTCAAAATGGACAATAAAAACTCATTTAAAATTCCACCATTATGTTTCTAAAAATGTTTGGCTCATATCCTATTAAAAATATGACCAGATCTCACATGAATTCTGTAACTTGTGACAAGCACAGCTGCTGTAGTATGAAGTCAATTTTTTCTAATGGCTACAAAAATCCACTGTGCTTTTCAAACTTTTGGCCGCCAGGAGCATGCTTAATTCTGCACAAAACATGTGCATTACCATTTTGTCTGTTGTTACTAGTACTAGACAATGCTTACTTTTTATGATTTTGTAGCTATACTGCACTATTGTTGCCTTTAAATTAGTAAAGTTCATATAATAATTATATTAACCTGTACTACAGGTCTTATTGCTATTGAAATATGTGCCTGCACACTAGTAACTGTCTGTCCCATCTGTTCTTAAAGAAAAACAATAAAGTCGCTGAGTGCGGCATTCGAATATGCAGCCATCTGCGGCAAATCAATTTGTAACACATCGCACTTAAATATTTCTTTGGAAAACAGTTCATTGTGTCCAGCATCAGACATGAGATATTGCAGTCCGTCGTAAGTCATTTTCGTTGTTAGCGTGCATCCTTTCTACTGCACGGTAATGCGGTTGGTCTGCAGAATAGACTCCGTTAACTCTCCAGGTCTCCGTTGTCTGTGAGACAATCACGCTGCCTCTCTTGGACACCGTTGAATGTCCTGAAGGTGAGGTGGGACGTGAACTGAAGACACTGTCTGCTGGGGAGGCGAGTCCATTCACTTTTCCCGAACCATCTTTGGCATCAGCGTGTTTGATCATTCCAAGAAAAGAATTGAAGTCAATGAAATCGGATGTTGGTGTGGATGTGGGTGCAGAAATCTCGTGTGCCACGTGAGCTGGCATGGGATTGAAAACGGACGTGGATCTTGTGGTTGGCTGGCGTTGGCTTTGGTACAAGCGTCTTGGCTGTAACGACTCGGGGCGTGAGTATGTGGAAGAATTTCGGAATCTGGCAGTGCCAAATGCTGTCGGAACATCTCTAGTCCCCCGACCGTATCCAACATCAGCTGAAGCAGTGGAACAGGCGTCTGAATTAACTCGTCCACCAACCATCCTCGGCTGTGCATACAAGGTTTGGCTTCGGTCGTAGACCTGACCATTCCTTATCGGAGTGGATGTACCAGTGATACTATTCCTTATCGGAGTGGATGCACCAGTCATACCATTCCTCACGATGACCGTTGAGTTGACTTGAATCTGTTTCACGTTCGGATAATGCTGGTTCACTCTGGATAAAGCACTCTCTGGTCTACGTCCGACAATTCTGTTGCCAGAGTCTGAAGAGAGAAGGCTAGATACGCTTGAGGCACGATGTGTGCGATAAGGCAGAGCAGACACCATTCCCAGAGGACGGTAGATTGGCTGGATCGTATCACGAGCATATTCAGTGCCCTGTAGTTTTACTACGTAATCGGCAAGGGTCACGTTGTCAGCTTCCTTGGTTACGCTGCAGTAGTCATCCATGACTTCCTTGCCAATGAGTCGCCGGAAGGGAGCATACCCCCTGTGGATTTCCTCTGGGTTGTGGCTGGCTTTCTGCGTGAAACGAACCTCGTCATCATGGCTGACGACGTAGAACCCATGAACTGGATCTCGTTCGACGGCAAGTCCTCTGTATCCGTACAGCTGTGGATTGCATTCGGGTGATGTGAAGAACGTCCAAGGACAGTATCGGCTTGAATCCTGTGGTTTTGGGGAGAACAGCAACATTTCCTTTCTCAGTCCACACCCACGGAATACATGCGACAGGTTCCACTTCAACTCTCTCTCTCCAATAACAATCGACATAATCTTGGATGTATGAGGATCTTGGTTTCTGGTTCCTCCACTGAGTACCCCGGCAATCAGCGTGTTCCTGTCAAGGAAACGATTTCCAGATTTAAGGAAATCCAAGGCACACTCGACAGCATGGCGTGCCAACAAATCAATGGGCAGTCCATCACCAACTAGTACTATCTGGTACTCAAAAATTCTCGAAAGCTCATCTGCCACTTCCACTGCAAGGCAAGTGACCAGTTCCCTTGCCAGCGACACCCACTGCCTGCGGTCTGCGCTACGCTGGTTTCGAATGTGCTTGACCCCGTGGAAAAGTTGCATTGGGATGGTGAGTATGTACTGGGGCTGATTAGGTGAGTGTCCTAGCTGTGTTGAAGCCAGGTCTACAGGAATATCCTCAGACGTCAAGTACTGGTAAAGGGATATTGGGTGCTGACCAGTGGGTCCGAGACGCAGGGCGATGGAGACAGCGGAAAGCTGGACCGTCTCGGTCAGGTGGGAATACAGAGCAACGAAGCACTTGGCGAACTGGGTTTCAAACTGTGATAGGCGTCGCTTGATGGCGCTAGTGTCAGGGAATTCATCGGCAACAGCTGCAACAGACAGAAACAACAGATTTTATAGAACATGAATCCTTTTGTTTGTTGAGTGACATTTATAACTTTCTACGACTGAAAAGCAGGAGGGACTCGGAGCAGGAAATCTAAATTCATGTCAATCGGCATGCGGACATTTGTCATAAAGCGTTTCCAGAGAACCCTCTTGTAGCCTACTTTTCAGTTAATTCAAAATGTGTGACCAGCATTTCTTTGTATTTCCAGCTCATTTCCTTAACCTTGACGCACTATTAGGTTGAATCTGGTTTAGACAATCATCAGTGCAGCCATGATGAGTCAGACATTATAATCATGTACACACAAAAGTGAATGCTCTGAACACATTACTGTACAGATCATCGGTCATACTGCGAACTTCTTTGTATTTCTACACACAATGTGTTAGGCTGTGCAGTATAATAATTGCAGCTGACAGAGTGGAAGAACACACAATGTCATTATGTCCAAGTGATTTCTTGGTACTTAATATGTTCATTAACTTTACCTAGAAACCTGAACATTGTCAATTTAGATCTTTAAACAATTAACCATCGCCCAGCCAAATCCTTGCTGTAATAACAGCATGAAGCGGCTGGGACCTGTATATACTGCAACTTACAATTTAGAATCAGTCATGAGTAAGACTAAGTGAAGTATCAGTGCTTTAACAC